>LUCH01000553.1:29910-45918 GCA_013368495.1 Paragonimus heterotremus
TGACCTACGTGAACTCCCTTTGAGTGTGCATGCTCGATCGACAACGGTTGATCACATAGCTCCACTGAATGTGAACAAACTCAGGTTGACGTTGCTCAAAATCGTACTAAACGAACTAGTTTGGTTAACTTGGCGGTTTGATGGCCTGCTTACGCTAAGTGACCTACGAGATTAATTAGTTTGTCCACTTGTCTGTATCAGTGAACTGATAAAAGCTTTGGGAAGCATCACACTGCCTTTGGGCGTAAGCTTCGTTTTGTTCTTTCCACGTTGGTGTCACTGTAACCGCAAGTGAACTGATAGACAGCGCAAGTGAAAGATGACGAACAATCTGTTGCGTCGTTTACTGCACTTGTAAGATCAGATTGTCATGTTGAAGATAGCACACGTAGTTCAGCGGGTGGACGCGTGCGTCGCAGCATAGATTATATTTGAAGGTCATGGTGTAATGTATTTCCTTCTTACGGACAAAGTGCGCTAAATTTTAAACTATTTTTAACTTACCTGGAACGTCAGTAAACTCATGTGTATCTGTCTACCATCAAATATTCCTGTTCATTACTTCACAGTTCCCTTCGTTATGTTCAGATCATAGTTGTCCCAAACAGAAGTCAGCATCAATTCGGTTTATGGCAATTTCTTCTGCCCTGGTGTATAATGTCGGGAAGAGCAGTTTTTCTGATCAATATCTCATTCATGTGCTTCTTTGATCAAACCGAACCTTCCTGTTCCTCAAAAAGATCGATTAATTGTTCAACGCAGTGTTAATTAGCCTCACATCCATCGAATTATTCCAGAGAAAATCATTCGAATATTGTAAGCCTGTTCACAATATAACGATGGTCCGTCATCTTGAGTTTTCATTAAGCAGGATATACTCTCATATCTAATCCATGAAGTAATGACTCTACCCGTTCATTATATTCACGAATTGACCCAAGGGTGTTACTTGTGATAGGATGTTGACGTGCCGAATTTTTGCTAACTACCACTCACACCCCTGACCAACAATGTTGTGATTTTCTAATGTCCGTTTTATCATAAGCAGTATGACAGTTGATGTACAAATTGTTTACACCCTATTAACATAAATCAGCGCTGTCAATATTGGATTGTCAGATGATATTAGTTGAAAGGGCTACAGAGGCTTAAAATGGTAGGTAGAATAGGTCAAGATGCTAACCCACGATTTGAGGTTCTAAACACTCGTTCGAGCCCTTGATGCTTTAACCGAAGTAAACTGACCATTCAAGGTCGTTCGCTTCCATCCACACTACAGATATGGAGACAAGTTGCACATCACTTACGTACATATTCCTCCTAACCAATGGTTCTTAGCGAGGTGGGTGACCAAGTGGATAGGAGCGTCGGATCCCAAGGCATAGGGTCCCATTTCAGACCATTTCTATTTGATAATTCAGACAACAAAACCCCAGTCGATTCCATTGTGTCGTCGTTTTCGCTTCGAGCACTCTCAATCGTAAAATAGACGGTTGTTTTTTGCGGACATCTTGATTGGTAATCAGTTGCTCAGTACGTTTAATGAATTCTGTGGTTTCAACGTAGAAAGAAGTTATATTCATGGTGTAACCGATTGGAGTTGACATTACGGTTGCCGTGTCTCCTCTTACGAACCGTCAGACAATCTGAGTAGTACTCACAACCTAACGTGGCTGAGCGTTTGTATGCGGTATTTTGGATATTTCATGTGAGACCATTTGCGTAATGGTCGTAGGGTTGCCCCTTATGAAAACGTGGATCGGGGTTCAAAGCCCGTTCGTAGCAAGGTTATCCATTAGTGACAAGTCCTAATGGGATCGAACGTGAAATCTAATGTCTCCTCTCAGAAATGGTCGGACTGAAACTTCTATTTGAATGGGAATGCTACAGTGCATGTGAGTTGTATTCAGTTTATATCCTGGAAACCTTTGGTCACTTTTCTCTCAAACGTGCAACGGCAGACAAGTGTTACAACCACGAAGAAATTTACTAATTGTCATATGGACAGAAATTGTTCTTTTCTGTGACGGATATGTGTCGGATATGAAAACGGCGGTCCTATGCATACTCCTAATCGATTGCCACGTTCAGTAACGATGCCTATCGGTCGAGATTACTGTTCATCATATGTGTACAAACGGTTTGAGACGTTCCAGTACAGTGTAGCAAATATTGTAAACGCAACAGCCAACTGTAGACAGATCCTTATAGACTCTCTGTGGTAGTCGACAACGATTTAACGCAGGTTTCTACCGAGTACGTTAAGATCATTTACGTTGCTTTCACTATTGTCGACACTGTCCAATCAAGTTCTTCGGTTCATCATGTGTTATGTGCACATTATTTGACCTGAGGCTGACGCCAAGCTCCCAAAGTAGTGATCGATTTAATAACTCGTAAATAAATACTCACTGAAATGAAATGTGTTTCTTAGAGTTTACGAGCCATAGTTCAATTTAACACCTACGTTCCGGTCACTCGGGAACCTCGTTCGAGATGGAAGCAAAACTATTGTGGCTACAAAAGCTGTCTTATCTGACAGCGATGTATTATGGGCAGCGCATTACAGTGAATACTTTACTCGCAATCGCCATCGTTTGAAATCGCGTTTTTTTTTCGTCAACACCAATAAGTCCGAATTAATAATCCCAAGTGGTATAATTTTCATAACGTTAAAATTCAATTTCCATATCCAATGTGTGATCCACAGTCCAAAAGACAGGCAGAAAATTGTGCCAATATATCCAGAGCCTTTCGTCAGAAATTGCAAAGAGAACTAACCGATTCGATCTGCTCGTTACCATGGTATACAAAACTTATTGTGAATTTCTACAGGTTGCTATTTGTATTCTAACTTTTCTGAGTGCTCCAAGTTCTGACACCCTGAAGTCACTAGAAAACGGAGCAAAAAATGTGAAAGACTTGATACAAATTTCATAATACTTCATGTATATGACGTGAGACTCCGATACAGAAAATAAGTCATTACGGTATTCTTGTTTCTGTCTTAGATTTTTTTAAACCCGCCTATCCTACTTTGAATGGCAATCCAGTCACTGACAATGAAGTCACTGCACGGTTAAGTACAGTCGCAGAAAATTGGTATCCACAACGCGTAATAACACCTATCTGTCTACTTTCAGTCATCTCCATCAACGACAAGTTATTTTAGCAAGCAGTGTTGTTGTGACGGTTCACACGTGATCTTCAGTCGCTATGGCCGTATTGAATCATCGATCCTTCTTAGATCGTGCCCTTCTGTTATCGATTAACGTGCATCGTTTGATTCATCTTGCACGTCTATTGCGCAAGTTTGCCACTTCCAAATGGAATACAAAATGTTATCACTTTTTCTGTGCCTCTGATTTACTAATTAACTCAGGTGCAACAGAACTGGTGATGACGTCATTTTTGGATGGCTGACAGTGCTGCAACCGTTAGCATACCAACTTACATGGCAGTATTCAGTAAGTTGAAATGATCAATATTTCCCGACCAACTATGTTTTCAAAACACCACAAGGTTCTTCGAAAAACGAATAAATATGGAATGTTGTCGTTGGCAATAGCTGCTGGGAAGGGAAGTGGAAGTGCATCGTATACAGACGACAGTCAAGGCGAAGCTCCTTCTCGTATAAGTAATCATGAGTAATCGTTTACTAGTTTTCTGACTGACAAAATCAATGGGATATCACATAACCAGGGCAACGGACCAAACAATTGGATGATTGCCCAGATTGGCCGAGGTTTGACCACAAAAACTGTTAATATTCTGAATCGCCATGGATTAGTGATTTGTGGAATTGTCCACATAGAGCGAAGCACTTATCAAATAATCCACAAACCACTTGCGTTGAGTGGATCTGACTGTCAACGTAGTCGTTCTTCTCAAGGGTGTGATAGACCAGCCGGATAGAATAATTCCTCAGTCGTATTGCATGTGATTTCGTTGGAATCCATCTTGGTAGTTTGTCTGGACTGATGCATGAGGACAGTATTGATCATCTGTAAAGACCCTTCTTGATGCTGGGACTCAGGAGTAATTTGTTGATGTGTTTGTTGTTGTTGTCTGTTGAGATCGCAGCTACCCAATTCGTTTTGTCTTGGTAGTTCGCTACAGGATGATGAAGTGTTTATGGAACAAGGGGACGACGCTCCTGAAGAAGAGGAATGTTCATGTGTTTGCTCGTAGTAGTTACTGTGTTGGCGACTTCTCAATCGAGTTGAATGGTTGATCCCGTGAGCTTGATTTGAAGTATGTACTAAGTCAACTGACTGAAATTTTCCATCAACTGTGTCCGATTGACCTGAACACAATGAGACAGTCGAGGTAAGGTTGCCAATCATTTGTGGAGTCAGCAACATACAGGCAGCATCCACTGTCTGGTCCTGTTGAACGAAAGACATCTTGGTAGGATCAGATGAGGATGTATTGGGTACACAATAACCTGACCTCCTTATGGACCACGGTTGCTGTCGTTCCTCGCCTAATATCGATTGATAAAGTCCTGGCCATATGGTTCGGGGGTATCCGTGTGCGGTAGAATTGTCCAATTCGGTTGACAAAATGCCAGGTTTATGGTTGGGGAGAGTTTTGGAAAGCTTTACTTCATTTTGAACATCCACATCTGAATAGTTGGCGCGATATTCAGTCGGGAAATAACGTCCCTGGCGACTTTGCAAATCTGAGGTTGCCGGACCGTCATAAGATGCGTACGGGTTTGGCACATAACCATTAGTCACTAAAGGGTCAGTAGTATCCGCAGGTATTGGTGTTAGGACTGATCCAATGTTGCATCCATCCAGATTAGAACGTGTGGTCAAGCGTCTTTCACGTTTGATTGGTGGAGGCGATCCAACACTCTCATGAATAAAAATTCGATTCCGTGGACCAACATCTCTCAGATTTGGAGAGTTCTCCGAGCCATCCCGATCCGTTGTGCGCCAGTGCTCACCAATATGAACCGCCTTGGAGAATGTAAGTGAACCTTCCTGTCTGTTTTGTTCGAGACGCCCCGGATTCCCTCGATGTTCCGTGCCTCTGGGAAATAGAAGTAATGAATCGACTATATTTATCTTGAGAAAGTACATGCAATGAAGATGTCAGCCGGCATAAAACATGAATACCAATGATACTCTGTGCTAGAAAACCTTAAAACAACGCATCTACCAAGTGTATGAACAGTCGGAGGTTTCCTCATCATCCTTCTCGGTCCTGCTAGCAAGCCAATCAGATTAACAGTTTCTTCCGTGTGTTTATCTTACTTTGGTTACCATAAGTTGTGGATTGAATTTGAACGTTCGTTTCCATGAGAACTTACAAACTGTTAGTAAAAAGCACTGAGAAACGAGTGATTATGAAGGTCTATTCGAAGGCCGAAGATGCACCCGGTGAGCAGTCCAACAGAGATATAGCGGATGGTGACGGAATGCTGTGTTGTATGTGCTATGATTCTCTATAGTTACTATATTTGTGTAATATCTGATACACTGAGTCCCCTTGATCCATTTAATCCATTTAATCCATTTAATCCATTTAATCGACAAAGCAAATGGACAAATGTTATGAGATGTTAACAGTTCGTCGGTCGCATACATAAAACTACTGAGTATATACAAAAGGCGCATGGCAACAAGAACAACAAGTAAATTAGGACCATACTAACAAAATCGGAGTAAATCCCACGACAACTATGGTGATTGTATCGGTGCTTTTTGTGTGTAAATTAATGACTGACACTTTTCAACACCAACCTTCTCTTCTATGTCTCCGATCGTGAAACAGTGAAATATTCCCCCCCTCATCTAGTTTGCTAATACATCAACAGTTGTGGTCATAAGTACACTGCTACAACAGACCGCAGTTTGTGATAACGCATAGCGAAATACATCCCGAAGTGGTTACTGGATATGATAACGTAGCGACCACTAGCAACTCAGTGGCTAAACCACAACCTGGTATCTTCTGTTGCTAAACATCTGTTGGAAACGGCTCGTGTAATTGGTCCATTAAAATCGTTCAATTTGTTGCGCGGTAATCAAAATCCGAAATTGTTGGCATTCACAGAAACTATGTTGATCAAATAATATCGACCACTTCTGTACGCATCGAAGTTATTGACGCAATCGATAAAATTCCTGTGTGTTTTTACTGCTTTATGCTGTTCTATACACGTTTACATTGCCATATTATATCAAGCATGATAGGCTACGTTAAAGCGAGTGTTTCGCCTCATTCTTGTATATGACATATTGAAATTATTTGAAAAGCGAATTCCCATTCTGTTGTGCTTTGCTCTATACACCTACGCAATATATTGTACCAAGTAGGTTATTAGTAGTTTACAAATAGGTTACAATGAGATTAACATTTGGTTGGTTTGTACGACAATGATAGTATTCAAAAGTCAAACAAGAATTGATAAACTTACGATAGCAGATAGTTCACACTGACTATACAGTTCGGTCTGGATGATCGACTGTTATGAACAATGGTAATGTAAGATTGCATCCAAACCCACCCACCGTTTTTGGTCATCAGCCTGTAATAGGCAGTGGTCACCTGACCTTTGGCAAGAACTGTAGAATAAAAATGATATACACAACGTCAGTGAGATCGACAAAGTGACTGAAAACTGTAACTTAAACAGGAGCATTCCAGAGAGAAAGGGCAAACCATACCTGTTCCAGAATCAGGCAACTAGTGATTCAAACTTACATTTATTCTTATAAATGTGTACCATAAAATAAAGTTAGTCATCTATATTTTATAAGGCAAAGTGGTATTAATAGTGAGTGGGTGATAATTGAATTTCACTGGAAGCCCATAAGACCGGTTTCGTGGTTATTGTCTACAATAATCTACAGACTCCATCGCGTGTGAGAGAGGCAACACAAACAACTCGTTTTTAATCAATGTATGACAGAAAATTTCGATAACCAAGGTTTACGTGTGAGGTAATATTGCACAATCACTTTAGAGAAACATCCTAACATGGAAGATTCATGATACCAAGGAAAGTCCATGACATTAAGAGAACCGCTTCACAGTTGAGTATAGCTCATCGGAGATTGAAATTTTGGATAACTACCATTTATACCAAAGTTATTACATATTACCTATCTTTTCTCGTCTGGGATGGAACTTGCTTGGGTTAGGTTGACAGCTGTTTAAAGTCAGTCTTTTTGTGTAGTAAAAATCACATGTGTTTCGCAAGCTGCAGGATTCTGCTTAGAAATGTGTTGTTTTAGACCACAGTTTGTCTTGGGACAGGTAGTATCTCGTAGAACACCACTTGGTCACGAACTGATTTCACCGGTTGGGTGATACACACCCTGAATAAGTGTCGCTATAAAACCGAAAAGGATACTGCAACTTGCATTTGAATTATTTCAGAATACTTGCATCATCGCCTTCTAGTCATACTTAGTATATGACCATTTCACAGCGTGAAACTACTTATTAAGACTAAGTAGTTTGACCCACGAATAAAGTATAACTTCTCGAAGAGACTAGAATTAGGAGTCGGAACAGGCGAACAACAACAAAAAGGACGGTAACAACCATGCTAAAATAACCATGACTGCTCAATTTTATCACACGATTAAGCAATTCAATTTCCAATAAAGATCAATCAGCACTGTACATTAGACGGATTATTGCTTTTAGCAATAGTATGATATCGTTGACTTACGTATTTCGTGCGCACGCCGTAACGCCAATGAGTCCATTACATGAACCAGCTGATACAGCGTTTTGTCAATCAATTCCTGTGGTTGAAATCCAGTAATTGCAGCAATTCTGCAATAGATAAATTGAACAAAACACATTCTGTGAACAAGGTTAACGTAGGTTACATATAGTTAATCTGATTATCATAGCAAACAACAATATTGTTCATAAATTAGGGCAACAAGACCTGGTTCCTGAAAGTTTTGACATGTGATTAAATCATTATATTCAACTGACAAGCACCTAGGCTAGATAGAACTTTATCATGAGGAAGCGCGTGTGTTACTTGAATTCAACCATGATACATTCTCTGTTGGTAAACATGGTTGCAAATATATGTGTCTAGGCATTAGTCGATCGCTGAACAAATGGTTATTCCACATTCCTGTATACATGAAATTATTTCAGTGGCAGACTGTATGGAGCAGGATGTATGACTGACTTGGATGAATTGTGGATGTTTGCTGGCATGAAGTTCCAAAGTGGACAAGGTTCAACAGTACATGTGTGTGGAGTGTTAAGTCAAGTTTACTTCCTAAAAAACTGCCTAATACTAACTTCCTCATACGTGTGAACACAAGAGACAAGTTGTCTACAAAATGTGCGTAAACTTTCATACACTGTCATTTCATCCGCAATCTTATATTCTGTTCGTAATGTCCACAGGTCTGCATTAGTTCTCATCTTTTCACTAGTTAAATCGTCATATACATTACTTCCATACTAAGCGCATTTCCGTCTTTTTGACCGAGCAAGTTGGTGAACACAATTCCCGTTTCTGATTCTTACCATTTCTGTTGATCTTCTCGAAGCCTCGGTCATCATGCATTTCAAATGTACACCCCGCATGCAGATATCTACGTATGGTGATATGTAACACCTTTAACAAGGATTGTTTTTCTACACCATCCAAAAAATTAACCTGCCACTATCATATGATCATCACTCAGACGTGATTTTGGCTTTCATACTAAGACGGACTTTTTAACCAATCACATTCGAACTGATCTCAATCTATCTGGGGGGGGGGCATCTAGCGAGGCTGGGGATTAGAGTCAATAGTCGGTAACTGTTATCTGTTAGGAGGACTGCACAGCCTCAGCATTAGTTATAGGTCATTTTGACTAAACGTTTACCTATGCCAGATAGGCTGTGTGTGCTACGAAAGCAATGGCGCAGAAGGCAACAAAGTTGCATCATGAGTTCAGAACTCAATCGTAGCATGCACATATACCAGTGACAAACATTAACAAGGGTGAAACTCAAACCTAGTGCTCCTTTTCGAAAGTCTGTGTAAGTACGTAAGCAGTAACCAGACAACAGTGCTCTCTGAGTTGCATCGAACAAATCCTCAACTGCTTACTAGTAGGTGTACATATCATTGTTGAACTGAAAATGGCTTATACTGCCTAAAAATATATAAATAGCCAATCCCTACGCAGACAAGGGAGTGTGTAAGGACTCGTGCGCCACATTCCCTGTTCAGAAGGTGCTCAATCCGACAAGCTACAAATCTGTTGTATATCTCTGTTGTATATCCAGTCCGTCATGTTTTATGGATACTATCATTGTTGGGTTGGGAACTGATAGAAACTGTATCCACAGTAAGTGTTTGCGTGACAACCTCTGACCGGTTGCTACAAGCGGTCACAAGAATAGAATAATTCATAATGAATTTGCAGTAACATCTGACTCGCTACTCACCGGCCTTCCAGGAAGATCAGTTTCAAATCCAGGCTAGCTCGGAACATGAACATATCAGAAGCTAACCGGATCTCTGTGTTGTTTGCATTGGGCGATGGGATCGCGTACGCGAATGCGATTAATCCCAAGTTTTGATAGTAAGGGAAACCGTCCATATTGATAGGTCGAACCTTCAAATGTCCACTGCAGTGAATCACCTAAACAAACATAAAACGAAGGTAAGGAATTGGAAGATATGTTTAGTCTCTTCGGTTTGCTGACTAACTTCAGAAGCTGGTTAAGTAAAATGTAAATTGTCATACTGGGATAAGTAATCCATGTGTACCGTTTTATCATGTTATGTAAAGCGCAGTCCTATCACTAATGTGACTAACAACACAATATTTGTCCCATGTTATAGATGAACCACTCTTTTGATGCACTCTGTCAGGGTCAATTGATCAGGTGTCTGATAAGTGGTTCGGTCATGAAAGCAAAATTCTCACACAAGAACAACAACTGTATACACGATATGCCTACAATGATCCTGCACAAAAGCTAGCCGCTCTGTTATTTTATTGAATCGCCGTTAATCCTAGTCTCATAGAAAATTGTTTTCATGCCCTAAATGAATGAACACTAACCCTGGACAAAGACAGAATTGCACTCAACCCGTACTGGGCACTGGTGGATCCAGTTACCTAAATTTAGGGCAATCCCTCACCCAACTAGTGCTGACCGCTAAATTTGGCTACAACTGACAACAAATGACGGAAGAAAGGTATTTTTTCTCTCATATACATGATTAAAATAGTGTTCCGAATTGTTGCTGTGACACAAACTGCGTATGTAGCCCATTAGACAGGAGAGATTTACGTATCTTAAAAGACTCGATATGATATTTCTCAAAGGTAGAAAATGTTTAACGAACTGGGAGTGCCAAGGAACTAAAAAGAGTTAACGATTCATTGGGGCAGTGTCACTACGCGTTGCCAAGGCAACAAACTGCATTTTCAAAGGCTATCCTTATTGCCTTGATCTTTGCTTGGCTCAGAATCACATAAGACGGATAATGACAAGAGTGAAGAACTTATGAAGATGTGAAATGATACGGAACATTGCTTGGATTATACAATAAGTTGTGAACTTGCTAAGGTAATTTCTACATCTGAAGGCCGTCTTTTTGTTTATCTAAGCTATTGGTTTTGATTTATTATCCAATTTCTTAACACAGTGAACTTGTTAATCACCATCTGATTGGAAGGAGTTCTCTGTTTTCACACAGTTATTCAAGATATGAGAAACGGCCTACTGGAACACAGTTTGTCCGAAACGGACAGTAAGTGTTACAGAAGTTGCAATATTATGTCAACTGACTAGGCTTGAAATGACTACAGAAGTCAACATTTTGTTCAAATTTGCTTATTGTTGTAAAGTATCATAGATGTAATCAATAAGAGTTGAGCACGCCTCACCATACTACATACGTTAATAATGATATCGATACCCTAATGAATAACTACCAGTGTAAAATTCTGTATGCAACCAATACTTGATAATCCGGGTCCACGACACGATTCAAAGTTGCTGTGTTTTAAGACTATGGCATGAGTAAATGACGATTGGAATTATGTCATTATGACATATACATTGTGTAACTCTAAGTACGCAAGAATTGTATAGACCTGTTACGATTTGCAATCACATACTAAAATACAGGGTAACCGAATTGTTTACGATATATAAGTAAAACGTGATCATAAACTGTGTTTCTACCGTACTCGGATGATCAGGTACAGTTTAGACAGTTTCCTGTGTTATGTGAACAGGTGCTTCTTGCACTTCTTTACCGGTTGGGTTCAGTTTCCATGATTTTTCTTTCGGTTTGCTCATTCAGCTACTGGTCGAACTCACGACCGACAATTGTTCGAGGCTGATACACGGAAAGCATTATTTTAGTATATCTTCATATCGGTCAGTACGTACACCAACCGGAAATCCAAATATCACCGATCACGTGATTAAATTGCGTCCTCAACGTGAGTGCAACACACATTTAGGGGCGGAAGTCAGATGTTGTCTCTTCTACATTTATTTATCTGCAGTAGTTGAAACATCGTCGTGGATCCTATAACTTATTAACGACGTTAGCTTAGCGAGTTATTTTCTGATGAGATAAAATGCCCATGATGCAAAACGATGGTTGATCCAAAAAAACTTATACGGAACAGTAAACTTTAGATATTACACATGCTAAAATGCTTGGCGGACGGTAGCCCTGCCAGACATTTGGCGAACTAAAACAAACAATGCTCGTATGTGTACTTACTTTGAACCCAGCGGTTGTCAATCCAGCATTTCGTTTGGCCAATACGCATTTGATACGGAGAAAAAAACTTCGATCAATAGTGAATTCTGTAGGATTGAAAAATAACAGATTAACTAAAAGATAGGCTGCAACATTGTGATAGAATGGAAAACCTGTATAACATAACAAACAAAGCGTCCGATCACTAGATGCATCCTCAATAAAGAATAGAAGTTTGTGTTTACTGTATCGAACACCGTTATTACGATCAAAGTGACCAGCCAACCTTATGACGAATTTCAAGTCACCATCGATTACTCGCTGTGTCAGGCTTGGTGTATCCGAACGAAAATGAGCTGTTTCCACAAAACAACACGGGTGAACTGAACCGAATAAAAATGGGGTGGAGCCACATCTGATGACTGCTCAGCAAATTCGAGGACTGTTCAGCCATGTACACCTATGTGAACGACGTTTTGGTGGTATTGCTCCCATTGATTAACTGCCTTGCTGCGAACCGAAAAGTCCACTAACGGTAGAGTCTGTACCGTGATATCAGTGTGAAAGAAAGGACTACTAAGACGGTGTACTTAGATGTATATATTCGTGGGTAAACTAACTGAGAAATTCTACCAGATTATTTCTAATACCGACAAGCCCAACACATGGCGCTAGTGTGAGGGTGAGTAATTATTTCCTGTGATTATATCAAGTGTACTGGACTGTATGGTAATCATGAGCCGCTTTCGTTTGGAACACAACGTCTACCTCATTTTAAACGTTAACGAGTTAGAACTGGAATTTGTTAGACTGCCACTAAGGTGTATGCTCTTAGTATTTGATTATATACTCATCGAATTTGGCGTCGTGATAAGGTGCACGTTTTACAGGTCTGCAATGGACTACACAGAAGAGAAGTAACAGGACATGAAAGCGCAGAAGGAATCGAACACTCATTAGATTTCGTAATTTGTTTGTTACACTGAAATGGTCACAGTAGGGGACTGTGTTTTGGTACCACAGTCTTCCGTATAACTGGGCTCTGTTGTATTTGTATACAACCTTACAAAAACTAATATAAAAATGGGTAGGACTTGTTTGTTGTGCTACTCATGAGTGGTCCCCTTTTCAGTCGAATATTCAGATGACCATCAGGAGTTGAAACACCCTAAAACGTGCGTGGAATTTGTACTATTACCTTATAACCCTTCACGGACCACTTTAACCGAATCACTCATGTAGTCCCCTACCAGTTAGATTCTAAGTAGACTCAGTGAGAGGTGTACATGACCATTCGTCACATTTCTTCAACTCAATAGCACAGCTAAAGAAATATGTCGCTTGTGAACATCATCTGCGCAAAAGCGATAACAATGACTTCATCCAATCCTGATCTCGAACCTTCAGTCTTGATTATCTCTTTCAACTTTTTTGTTATTGTTACGTTGCTTGTCCAAAGACAATCAAAACAAAATGCGTTATCTATGTGCGTATGTGCTATCCCACTTGTTCTGGCAATTCAGCTTCAGCTCAGAATGGCTGATACACCCAGATGGCTTGCAGTTGAACCAGCTGTGAAAACAATGGAAAAGATCCTACATCAACTTCGCCCCAGGGAAGGTGGGCATGAGATGCTAGCGGTGGGTTTGATGATGATGATGGAGAACGTGACTTGATTCTGCCTGAAGTTAACGGAACTGGGAGGCGGAAGAGGAGGAGGAGGAGGAAACAGAGCAAAGTGAACCGAACCACAACAAGGCTTCCGAGCAATTCTCAAGCCAACTACCTGTGGAATGTGCCGAATGGCACTGAAATGAGTATATCACCCATTCTTATATCGTGTCGATTCACACACAATCATGTGACGCTATTGTGTGTGTTATCCCTCAGAGCCGAAGCAGGGTAGACAGTTTATAAAGGTCGTTACAGGTCCATAAGATTGTAGCGCATGTTTCAGTCAATTTGCAACATGCCTTTGAAACGACTTGTAAAACCATTAGTTTATGTTAACAATGTTGATACAATATATCACCGTGTACTTACCATGGGCACCGGAATGAGCTGTCAGTTCTGACGGATGGACAGTCAGAATTTGCCGGAACTCTTCGTGATCAAGCGGATGCAGGTATTCGGTCATATCGTTACCTGTCATTTCCACCTGAAGTATAAAACGAAGGCAGCTGTCACTGTTGGTGAAATTCTACGGGAATAATTGTCAATGAGATCGCTTCTATCCACAGTGCCGTATTCATTTCCAACGGGTTGCATAAGATTAAGACGTTCCCCTTTTAAAGAGAGGACGATTTCATCGAATGAACCGTTTTTCTGCCCTAAGAAACTATTTGTTTTCGATGGCAAAATAGGTATTCATTAACCGATAACTTAGGGTATAGAGAAATGGAAACAGAGCTGAACCAGTTTCCACATAAAACTACAATTACAAGAGTGTGCACAATTAGGCTGCTTCTGCTTGTATTGCCTATCATAGAATGCGTTGCAAGTATGCGACGTGTGGCCCAACTCACTCACTAAACCTGGTCCACTGCAAAACGTCCCGATTGCACTTTCGCGTGCTCGATTCTTTTTTTTCCGTTATCAGACTTTGGTTTAAAATGATCTAAGGGTTTGTTGTAATATCGCTCTATCACAGTCAAAACAGTCGACTAAACGTAGCGGATCTCGACAGAGCTGTAGGATAGAGGATAGAAACAGATAAATTGCCCTGAAGTCACAACACGTGTGATGACCTTCACTAACGGGCGCTCTAATCTCGTTGGGTCAACAGTCGCTAGTAGATCGTCGTATCCAGAGTATATTTAGACAAAGGACAATAGATGTGTGACCCAACCAAAATAGAAAATTAATTTGGTGAGCACACAGGTATACTGCAACTGTGCGCTAGTTGATCTCACTCGGTTACAATGCCTATTAGTGTGAACCCTAATACAGTGCTGGGACCTCAGTGTGATTTCACCGTTTTCAACCTTTACCCCCTTGCTCTTAGTTGACTGGCACTAGCAATACAGAATAACCTGGAAAACCCTCCTTGACCGTTTGAAAATGAGACCGAATCTTGAAATGAAAAAGATATAGAAAGTGTATCAAACAATCTGATTTTTTGTCTTCATCTTCAAACCCATGTAATGACACCGAAAATATTTACCACAAGCTAACAGAAGCTCCTGACTTGGTCAAATTAAACGTTAACTGATGAGTAGTAAGGGATTTTGGTTTTCATATAAATTGAATATCACTTACAACTAATAGCAGTTATCACATTCCAATAGAATTTCCAGTCGGCCCCTTTCGAAAGGAAGCACTAGACTCGAGTTTTGCTCTCATTGGGGCAGCTCGTCAGTAGTGTACATCCTTGCCACTGCCTGGACTAGAACTCCGGTCACGCTGTTTATGATGTAACCGTGTTTAGCACTGCACCATTGACCTCACGTTAGGCACGACTGAATTATCATATGTGAACACTCAGCCACTTTCGCTTGGGGGTAATGATCAGGTTGCCCGATCGTTTTGTAAGAAGACACAACTGTCCTGTTAAGTCCAATCGATTGCCCCAGGATTAGGACTTCTCTGCAAGTTGAACTCATAGAAATCATTAACTTATTGAGCGGTCTTTTGACTACTGATGAGTAGTATGGGATTTTGGTTTTCAAACAGATTGAACATTACCCACAGTTGATGGTAGCTGTCTTTCGGAATGCAACAGCCGCGGTCAGTTATGGTGATGATCAGCCTATGTGATAAACGCTGACTCTTGGTTGGCGTAGATTACTGGAATGAGGATTAATGCAGGTTGATGGAAGCTGTTGGAATTTGCAACGTCACACGAAACAACTCGAACTAGAAGAGAAGGGGCATTAAGTTACAGTCTGTAAATCACGAGTGGAAGCGATAAAGTAAGAATTTGGACAAAGGAGAGACCCTCAATCAGTGGTCGTTTATTGCAACCAAAGTGTGTTAGTTGCGTTTTGAGTAAGTGCTTGGGGTTTTTCACCGTGTTTCGAATTCGCACAGATTGTGATTAGTGTTCAGAAGCCTACAAATCCCAATATTGTATAGATCAGGAAACCTAATGAGTGGTCTTATCGCATATCGGTGATTTATAGGTTGTACATAAATTGTATGAGTCAAAATTCGTGCTCATTTCTTTTCAAAACTTTGGCTCGATCGTGGACTGGATTGTGTGGGAAACGAACTGTTATTTTCCGAGTAAGATGAGTGTGGGCTATTGTGAATGACGAACTGGATTTTACTCTACTCCGCTTAACTTG
>LUCH01000553.1:48777-127273 GCA_013368495.1 Paragonimus heterotremus
GAACCCTTACTTCGGAAGAACGTTGTGCCCCCGGTGTCTCCACGTTGCCTTAAAGTTAGTCTGCAGGTGTGACGGACAATCGGAGTACAAACGGCCGGCTTGCATGTTACACTTTATCATCCCAGATTGTCCAACAGAGGTTTAGTTCACCGGAATGAAATATGTTATCTAACAACTACGGACAATCCACTACCTTTATTGCATGCATTATTACATACTACACTATATTGTCCGTCAAATGATCAAACCCCCAACAAAACTAACCGTAGGTACAGACGTTATTTACTCTGTTCCTTACTGATGATCACTCCGATCGCGATGTATTTCGCATTATAAGATTTTGCTTTTCACGATGTATTTGTCAATGCCAGATCTATCTTATGTGAATCTAAGAATGGCGGGTTATGCATCACAGTGCATCACATGGATCACTTCCGGTGCTTAAAGCCAATCACGTATAGTTATGGCTATGATGAGCCATTGTCTCAAAAATCAGCTGTGATGGATAAACTTCATGTAGAGTGAAAAACCGGAAAGATATGATATCCGTGTATCTGGATACAATTCATTGTATAGAACCTGACACTACAATGATGTCCGTCACTTTACTGATGCGGAACGTGTTGAGGTGTAAAAAAGGAGACTGTAAATCGCCGTGTTTAACTTTGGCCTTTGCTCCAACATACCACAGTTAGGTTATAGCATCTAGCTGAGTGTTCCGTTGTTTTTGCCGGCTTCCTTTCTTCTAGTTTCATGGCATAGGTATCTGGTTGACATGTTAGCCCATCGTAGTCCACCGTAGACGATTCAGTATCTTTAACATCCGTGACAATTTTGGACCGTATTAAGGCGAGAACATGCCGGACTTGATTAAGAAGACCGATACGGATACTTTGTTCTGGCCGCTTGACAGCACTGGTTTCGTCGAACTTGGTACACATTGATTAGACTTATGGACCAAATAGAGAGCAGGTCAGCTGAACATGCTCATTCTGGTGCGTTTCTCTTGTGTCCCAGAATCATTATGTCCAGCAAAGCACAAGGTCGTAGTTAGTCTTTCAGACTAGTTGCACCCCATCCTGTTTGGAAGCTGAATACTACTAGACTGTCCAGATCTACTTTGGAGCATCCACAGCAACCGAACTGTAATCCATGTCTGTGTACTGCTGATCAGCTCAAACAGCATTGAAGCCGAAGTGCAGTGCTCCTTCTTCAAACAGATCAGCCCCAAGTGTGCATAAACATGTGGGGCTAGGATTGATCATAACTAGTGCTCAGCTTACAGTTATGTTAAAAACAATATTATTGTTGAGTCGTGCTCAATGTGATGTCAATGACGCAGTGGTCAACACGGTTGCCTCATGAAATCTTGGCCGGAGTTCTAACCCCAGCCGTGGCAAAAATATGCACTACTGACGAGCCCTAATGAAAGTGAAACTCGTGTGTACTGCTCCCTTTCGAAAAGGGTCGAATGGAAAGTCTATGTGGATGAGACAGCTGCGAGCAATTGCATGTAATGTTCAATCAGTATGGAAAAGTATTATTGTTCTCCGGTATGACTGTAAATCATTAGGCTAAACTAATCAACTGGCTATACGAAGTACATAACAAATCAGCATGCTTATCAAGGAGACTAGATGTCCCCAATCTTTGGCTAGGTTCACTATAGGTCAAGTCGCTTGTAGTGTTCATACGCAAGCCGGTGTTACGTCACTGTAACACACAGTCGTAGTAACTATCCTGTAGTAACCAGACCCACACCGTATGCCTTCATCAGTAAAATTCAAGTTTCTTTTCTGTTCAACACACAAGGTTTCACCACCTGTCTCTTCGACATACTCGACTTAAAATTCCACATCATCGCATAATCTTTTCAGTTCGTAAGCTTTTTATAAGCCTGTCAGACAATTATTGTGTGCTCACTCACAATTTACTCTAGTATTCCTCCAAGGAGTGAAAGCACTATGCTCGTATATAACTTCATTTAGGAGAAAGATAAACTTATCCGTATGTAACACCCACCCCTAACGGACTTACGTGCCTTTGTGTGTGATCTTCGTTGGGCGGACACCCACATATACCTGGTGAACAAACAAACTACATTTTTCTCAGACTGATTAGTCGTGGATTTTGTGGGGGAATAGCTTACCGTAGTACACTCTGATGCTAAACCATCTGCTCCATAGCCATGTGAACAAGCCATCCTCCTCCTCCCCTACGTATTCAACATTGACAAATGACATGTGTTTGACAAACGCATTCGTCATTGCCACACTGCGCGAGACTTGAGAATCACCAATCGGGTTTCACACGGACACACAGACATGCTTGTGATACTGACAGCAAAAGGTGCGTCTGATCGCAAGTCAGCGCGTCTCGATGACAAATGACAAGACGTGAGGCTGTAAGTGAGAATCGTTTGAAACAACGTTTACGAGATCGGAAAACACAACTTCACTACTGTTGCTTACAGTTGCAGTAGTAGACCAACGACAAGACTGAACTGGAAAAGTTGGTGAAAATCGTCAACAAAAGCTATATAAGAGGTTTCACTGCTTAAAGCCTTTATTTCACAATAGGTTTAATCTTCGTTTAAACTTATCGATCGGTGAGATAAGGGGGTACAATGAGAACTAAGGTGCACATTCTCCCAGGTCATCATTTCATAAAACTGTTGCAGTGGAGTTGAGCGGTCGCATTATACTACTCATACCGCGGCTATTCAGTAGCAGGTGCAGGGCATATTTTTTGACATCGTACAAGCCACAAGAAGACTGCAGGAAAGATCATCAAAGTGTATCATCACCCATAATGGTTCCTGCTACTCAATGGAACTGAACACTGACATATATGTCAGTCGAGACTATCTGAGGCCGAATACTGCGTGCAAATGAGTGGTTTTGTGACAGGTTCGGTTTGCATGCTTAACCCGTGTATTGCTTTGTCGGCTGAATAACCCTTGTGCTATCCGCGTTCTTGGGTCACAGCGCTGTTGTTCTAAACGTATTCACATCCACAGACAAAGTAACTCCATTAGATCAATGTTTTGATTTTAAATAAAACAGTGGCAAGACAAATCATATACTGTCCACCAAAGTAACATTTCGTACATTCTGATCCCACTTGGATATTTAACTAATTCCAAATGAGTCAACATTCCACGGAGCGGAAGTCACGGCTTAAGGGGTTGAGCAGACGGACACACAACTGAAAATCTAAATTGTGGAAATACCGATCCGTTTATAGTTAATTACATGTCCATTTATAGTCCGAATGTACGAAACGTTGTTCCGAAGAAAGTCACGTGATTTGCATCTTCCCGTTGTTTTATTCAACTTCATTAAATGGAACACTGTTTCAAAATTCCTCAAAGAAGATTCTCAAAAGATTCTACCAGCAAACTTGTCAGCCTTCTGCATCTCAAATGCAATTTGGTCATTGGACGATTACATACTCAATCTTTTGATTGCTGTGAATATTGTTGGTATTGACAGTCCGATCAACTTTGTATTTAAATCGGAAACGTTTCATCATCAAACAAGTTGACATCATTAGTGAGTAGATGGTTAAGCGTACATGTTGTGTACATTTTTTGTTATTGCATTTTTAAACTTTCCTAAACAAACAATATGTACGAAATTGTATGTTTTAAATACAACTTGTAAGTGCGCTTACATTAAACTGGAATACAGTCCAAATAATTAAGTAATATGTATGCTTGAACAACATTTCGTGCATTCTTTCCGGTTACAACACACCTACTGATGACCTGATTGGGTAAAGGAATGATGGAGTACAGAAAAAAATAGCAGAATTTGTTTAATTAATAATCCACTCGATTCTACGGGTTGGTATGTGTGTGATATTTGAAGTTTTTCTATTTTCAGTGTATATAAAAAACGACATAGTCCGTGAAATAGGGTGGGTGTGGATGCGAACTGACAATAGACAGATGAGTAGGCGAATCAATTGCTACGCATGTACTAATCAACCAACAAGTGGTGTGAACAGAATGCGGTCAGTCAATTCATATGCGATTCATACGAGCAAACTAAAGGTTAGAGTAATATGAGAGGAGAGTACGAAAATGTTTTTTAAAAAATTAACAGGAACTCGGCTATGAAGAACTGAAGTGCTAAAAATAGAAATATAATTAATACTGATGAGTACTAGGGGATTTTCGTTTGTTATACAACTTGAATATCACACACAATTGACCGCAACTGTTGCATTCCCATAGACTTCCCAGTCAGCCCCTTTCGAACAGCAGAAGCACTAGACCCGAGTTTCACTCTCATTAGAGCAGCTCGTCAGTAGCGCATATCTTTGCCACGACCGGAACTAGAACTCCAACCACGATTTCATGAGCAGGCAACCGTGTTTACCACTGCAACATTGACCTCACGTTAGGCACGACCGAATTATCATATGTGAACACTCAACCACTTGCACTTGTGAGTAACGATCAAGTTGCCTGATCGCCCCGGCAGTGGCAAGGATATGCACTACTGACGAGCTCCTCTAGTGAGAGCAAAATTCGAGTCTAGTACTTCTGCTGTTCGAAAGGGGTCAACTGGAAAGTCTATGGGAATGCGACAGCTGCGATCAATTGTGGGTGATGTTCAGTCTACATAATTAATTGTCATCTTCTGTACTGTGGGTTATCATGATAACGTCAAGTTCATTACTATTTGTTTCTGGGCACAAAGTTGATTCCTCAGAGTGTATTGCTAGCGTCTTGGAAGATGTTAAAACGCGTTTGTTTGCAGCCCAACAAACAACATGGACAGCCTTGTGGAGATTTACTGTGTTGTCAGATTTGCGCAATTTTGTTGACTTTCAGAGACCGTTTTGGAATGTGTCCAGAGATTAAAGTGTGTAATGCCCTCATTGTACGGTCTATGTGCTGCACTCGGTATGTACAAGTAAATTTCATCGATTTTTGTATGCTGTCATTGTTACTTCCTTTGTTTATACAACTGAGAAGAAAGTACGTTAGGTCGCCATTTCGACCCGTGAACGAAGAATCGCTAAAATAGTTGACCAGAAACGGCATTCACTACAACACTATGAGTTTCCAGAAGACCACGGAAGTCCTACATGCACTAAGACTTCTCTCGGGTTAATCTCGAGTGATCATGTTCTAAAGAGGCCGTTGGCTTTCTAAAACGCCTAGCGACAAAGTAATCATAGGAACCTATCAGCACCGGTCACAGGGTGGATGACGCACCAGGTTCCGTGTTCGAACCATGACATGCACGGATAGTTATTGACACATGCGCACACACACAGCCAAATGACAAACGGCTGTCCTTCAACGAGGTACCCAACTTTCCCATATCTCGATCACAACTCACGGTCAAATTGTTCCGTCTTGTTCAGCTCAACGTAACAGGTGAGTCGATTCTCTGACGCACGGTCTCCGAAACGTGTAGCCGCCCAACAGGTTCGGTCCTAGCCCCACCTTGTCTTACGTTTTGAGGTGGGAGCGGTTACAGTTATCAGCGCAACTAACCATGCGATGGTGCTTTATGTGTGCGCATCTCCTACATGCATAAAGGGCTGTTGTTCACGTGTGTTTGCTCAAAACTCAAGCCTACACCTACAGAAGGCAAATAAATTTATGCGCAATAGTCGTGGTTGCGAGCTTTCCACAGTGAACAACGGGAGGGGGTGGAAAGGGTAATGGATGGTGTGAGCATGTGATTGGTGTAGTCCCGCCACTACCACCAGCCCCCGTTACATTCACGGCTGTTTGTGGATCGGAAGTGGTTTGTTAGAAAGATATTGGTAACTGTCCTATAATGTGCGTGCTTATGCCATGGTGACTGCCATCTAACCGTGTAGATAGTACGGGAAGCACGTTTTGTCTCAATAGCCAACTGACTTGAAAAACAGGCACAATTGTGAGCATGCTTGCAGGGCGTACTCACGTGCATGTGTGTTTGTATGTACGCCAGCACGCGCGGACATGAATACATAGAGTCGGCTGAGGCAATAAGTCATACTTCAAACACAAGAAACACACACACAACTCTCATCTGTTTATCAATCCATCCTTCCCCCACCTCACGGTTGTTACAACCTGAGTGTGTAAGCCATCAAGAGAGCGCGCAAAAAGCGCAATCTAGGTGTGTTAGAAATGAATCGCAGATGAGTTAGTAATAGGCGGTATACGTTTCAAACGTTCGCGTTTGAGCAAAGCCCAGAAGCAAAACATGATCAATGTGATTGACGAAGCAAATTAGGTCCCAATTTGTCTTGCTTTGCCGATAAGTTCTCCTAGAGTTACGTTCATCAAGGGGCAGCAAAGCATTTGCCACGGGAGGAATTAGAACCCTGATCACACTTGAATGAATGTTGAACTGTACGTCACTGATTTCATCTTAGACGTGAGTGAATTATCATACGCAAACACAAACACAGTCGCTTATGAATAGTGCTCAACTAGTTTGATAGCTTCGATAGAAGACACAGTAACTGTTTTGTTAACTTCAATCGTCGACCCCACAACTTAAAATCACCAAAAGCAATAAACTTCTTGTGCGATATTTTGATTACTAGTAAGTAGTAGGAGCTACGGTTGATATAAACTGAACATCAAATCCTCGCCATGACAAGGATATGCATTACTGATGGGCTCTAACACGAACGAAGCTTGAGTATGGTGCTTCTGTTCTAGAGGGTTGACTGAAAAGTCTATGGGAATCCGGCAGCTGCCATCAGTTGTAAACGATGTTCAGTTTATATTGACCAAAAATCCCCTACTACCTACCAGGGAAGCCTGAATTTTGTCTACTTGTGACGATCGTACGATTTGTGAGAAAGTATACACAGACACTCCTGTTATTTCAAACTTGGACAAACATTTTAACTTATCAACAGTTAAGTATATTATTGTCCCTACCAAGAGTAGAACTTCAGTTCCAGCATTTGTGAAGTGAGTGGATTGGTCCCCGATCATCATTCATCGGAACAGTCAGAGTTTCATTTCTTAAGATGACTAAACACTCCATGCGATATTTCCAAATGTTTATGACCCGACGTTCTGATACACATACTCAGTGTACTCAGTTTGTAATACTTGGAACAGTGGTCTATAAGCTAGCTTCATAAACATCAATATCCGATTTCGGTACAGTTGAGCACCAGCATGATCGGATCTGAGGTAGCATTTCTTTCTTAGAGTGGCTAGTTAAATTAGCTAAGCCTTGCATTACGAAATTCCCACTGGAATTTATTCTAATCTTAATATAAAACTGTAAAAATTTCTACAGGATCTGAAACCCCGGTCTGAACAAGAATAAACAGTACTTTAATACTAATATTTACCGTGTTGAACAAGTGTTCACTGTCTTTTAGTTCATTCTCATGGTTTCGAGTATGTGAACGTCGGCTTCAGCCATTTCTCGCCAGTTCCCACAAATAAGGGCTAGCCACTAACTTCTCACAATACCACTGTGCACACTATACATTTTGCTTCACTAAATATAATGAACGACTGGAGTGCGCATTCAGATCACGACGCTATCGTACGTCTCCATAGAATGTGAACACACAGATAGCAATACTCTCTCGGGTGCAACAAGCCTGCGTGGCATCACAGAGTGCTACGAACAGTAGGCGGGACATCACAACAGTCCAAGCAATCATGTTGTATTGGAGTTGAGATTAAGCCCAAAATCAGTGGCGGAATGTCCACCGGCTGGATAACCACAAGCTAACCGTGATGAGCAATTGATCGGGAACGATGATCACAAACTAACCTGGGTAAAAACTAGGTAAGCGAACTACAGCCGCACGAAACAAGGCGAAAGCACGAAAATATCTGTAGTGTATTCCTTATGAACAAATCTGCTTGCAAAGGCCGCCTGCGAATGTTAGCATTGGGAGATCGAAGCCAAAATAACTCATCAGGAAAGTAACTTTAGGGGATAGCAGGTAAGTAATTATCAAATTCTCCATATTTATGTAAGCTTTATGACAAAGCCCACAACTACCGAAAAAGGTGTTCATTATGTTGTACACAGAAAAACGTTTACGCGATTTTCTAACTATTCTGAATGTGATATTATTTTTTGAAGTATGAGCTCGAGGTGGTCTACATTACAGAATCTGTATTTCTCATTGTTTCTAAGTAAACACGTTAACTGATCAAACACGTTTTTGGATTGTATGTTTTAAACTCTCTGAACGTTGCTTGAAAATTATCCATCAGAAATTAAACTTCTCTTCAAGTAAAGGTATTCCCCATCTTCTCGAGTATCTGAGTTGTCAAGGGAAACTTTGACTACCCCCAACATGATCGCAACTTGGTAGTTAGAACAGTAGATATTCTCACATTTTATATTAGGCTACTGGTGGCATACTTCATAAACAGAATGCGGTAGTTATGTTGACTAGAATTTGGTTATCTATAGACTAATGCCACTTACCTACAATCTAGCGTGGCTAATTATGTTACCCACCCGACTTATGTATTTATAACTATGCAACCTCAACAAATTAGTTCACATGGTTCTGCATCATAACCTCATTTTAACACGTAGATCATAAATGCAGATGTGTTACAATGATACGTGTTCTAACAGGGCTCCAATCCAATCTGGAACATGAGAACATGGGGGGATCATCCAATTTCCTTTCCGAAATGTGCCGGTTGAGATCAAACTGAAGTGGGTTACGATAATGTCTGGATGTATTATGATTAAACTGGCAACGAACATCGGTTTGGATGGAACCTGAGTCAGGACAGAAAATCTGTTGACTGATTACTTGATTGAGTGGCTAAAAATGCCATGCTGTACAATAAATGCTTATGGTTATGAACTAAAGCAGTGCACCGAATCTTAAACTTTATGCTTCCAGTGTCAGTAGTTCAGTATATTTTGTAGTAAAAACGGCTGTTGTCAGACATACCGTTACAGTTAGTGATTATTGTACATGTCTGTCTCGATTGCTTAGGCGACCATCTTTTTAAAAAATGATCTAATGCATCGCTTAATAGTTATGGGACTCATATACGAATGTGTGAATTTCGAATAGTCAGCTCTCATTTTTGAAAGGCTGCTATATGATCTAATTGCTTATCCACTGGGCTATTCAATTTTGAACTAAAGTCACATGACGATTTCGGTTGCCAGATTAAGTTTGAAGGTACACTAATCTGCTCAATGTGGTGCCGTTAGTCCACCTTTCAGGCCGGTCGCTCACGTTCGACGATTTTCAATATCCGCCTCCAAAAATGGTCGGGAATGACAGTTTGCCGCCAACTGAAATTAGGCCGGATATTAACAACGGTCTTTGACTTGGATTTGATTGATTGTGTTTCGATTGAATGCTGTCAACCATCTACCGGTGTGGATCCTGTTTGGGGGAATAAATCTGAATTGTTTTGGCCTGTACTCATTCGGTTGGCCGAATGCATAAGGTCCACCTCACTAATAATCTGTAATTATTACGACAGTAGGAGATGGTAATCATAATACCAGTTCCAGTATCTGTTGGTGGTTGAGACAGCCAAATAGGAATTCTTGCAGTACCAACTAAGCTCACGTCCACTGGCACATAGGTACCGGTCCCATGAACCACGTTTGTGACAATGAACGCACGAGCTGCTTACGAAGGACAGTTACTATGTTACCCCTCAGAGTGGACGGCTAAGCTCAGTGTTTCTTCCGAATGATTGTGTCCGAGTGTCTACTCTTAACACAGTCGAGTCATACCCAGTGTGACGTTTTGGGAACAACAGACAATGTAGTCTCGTTTCACAAGCATACAGAGACCACAGTTCACCCACGGTTCAGGCGAGGATACGCAGTACCATCGAACTTCAGAATAAGTTAAACCCCAATTCGGTGACTTTGTTTGAAGGGGATTGGTTGGAAAAATCTATGTGAATGCGAGAGATGTGAACAAATATGGGTGAGTTTCAATTTGTATCAATCAAACTGTACTTATGTTTACCAGCAATAATCACATTAACGTGTGATTTGTTTACTTAAAGCCCATCATCGTCTGGTTTTGTAGTAAACACATACGAGAACATTAACCGAACAGTTGAATAAAGTGCAACACTTCTTCTGGGCAACGGCCAGACTTCAGTGACGACCTTTCGCTGTTGACCCCGTTTACGATCGTAAACGATGACCACCAAACCATCAATCCTAACAACACTTCCAGACAAATGTTTCCAACCTGAGGGACCGAGCTACCAGAGAGCGCTTTAAATTGCCCCATCCCTCCTCGACACAAAAACGTCATGAAGAAACTATTCATGGCACGTGGTTTCATAAAAACGTTCACATTCCAACAATCTACACGCAGTCGCTCGAATAGGTGTGCGGAACACGTCATAAAAATACTGTCTGTAGTCAGACAGACGCTTTGATGTAAACGGGAAATGTGAGTGTTTAAAAGAAGTGGTGATGCTGACGTAATCCACTGAAAACTTATTTGGTATTAAAGTAGACAGCGATCTGTAATAAAATGTCTCTCCAACTGTTCCCCTAGACCGACCATTCGTAAAGGACGAGAAGAACAATCACTCCAACAAGGTGGATGCTATGAGCACTATTCAGGTCTGTGCTCTTTTTGAATATACACTTGGACTCGGTGTGGCAAGTGCGTAAAAGAATGCGTCTTGTTAATCATCATTTCAGTTTCTAGGGCACACAGTTCTGACCCTCATTCCCTCAAGATGCACTATGCGAATATACAAATCAGAACAATATCAACCAAACAGAAGCTAATATAGTCTAGTGTAAGGCTGTGTATATGGTTAAAGGTCACTGAACAAGCTCGGCGCAACCGTTGCAGTGTACCAGAACCATGCAGAAAGTCTCTCAGAACCGACCTTCGGCCTTTGTATGCACAATTTACAGAAGCTCTCTGATGACCTCTGTGGTTTAGTTTCCCATTATCGCCCACTTATCTGTTCACGTCATTCATCTTGGGATACATGGCCATAAAGTGTGTGTTGCCTTTCTCGTACAACCAACAATACATGTGCATAATCTTTCGTGACCAGCAATACACACCCATTATTTCACAACAATGAGTTCTTAACGTAATTGAACACTTTCGAACATATTCATCCCACAAACATTGTCTGTTAATCAACCGCTCTTCAGTAGAGGCAGATTCGTTCAACTTCAACACATAACACAATTTCTTGGACCATACTAATGTTCACTCTATTATTGTTACTACCATCCATAGCATGATAGGCTTGCCGAACGGAAGAGCGATGCGCATCAAACAGACCGATGACTGGTAAGCAAGACGACTCATACAGGCGGCATATTTTCGTTGTTTCCTCAAAATATCCCCCATGACCGATTGCACAGTTTCGTAATTTGGTACCATGCGATACATAATGGAGAGTTTACAGTTCTATCCAGGTTTGTACTATAATGTTGGTAAATAAACGCGATTTCCTTACATGTTGTACTGTCTCCGATGGAGTAGCATTCTTAGCCGTCATATACTTCTCATCTGTAACTAGTAAGCGATCCATCGGAGAGAAATTATGAGTAGTATGAGGATAATTAAACCAGAGCCAAACCATTCAGTGTCATTAGGATAAACGTAGTTTAATAAAATGAATTATCCATAATCTGCCAACTAGAATCATAGAGATTGTATATTTTTCATCCTTAAAAAATCATTGGGATTATGTCAAAAACGGTGTGAGACAACTCGAAGTATCTGCAAAACAGTCGTGTTGATTGATCTCCAAATTTTAAGGGATAACTCTATAGGCTAATCATTGCATTCTCTGTATGTGGGAAGTCAACATAATTAGTGCCCAAACTATGTTGTATGCTGTGGACGATCTGCCCAGGGTCTTAAAATCCTACAAGATTTCCCTGGGGCCAAACAAAAATTGTCTGTCCCTGTGATCCTTACTGAGGTAGTATCTAAGACGGTTACTATATTTTCAAATAGGTGTTCACATTATATACAGTGTTTTTGACGTACATGCTTCGATCATTCAGCCACCGATGCAGAACCAAAACAGTGCACACGTGCTCCTGATCGTTTTGAATACATGGCTAGCGATGAAAAATATTGGCTAAAACTGTCAGTGTTGGATAAAACGATGAGAAGTGACTGAAAAACAGTCAGAAAGAGAAGGATTGCGAAAAGGAACCCACAAGCATGACTGATTTTTCCGCACTAGATACTCAATCACGAATGTTTGTTTTTGTTCGAAAGCAGACATACCAGTTGTCTAGTTGCCTATAATCCTAATTAGTCACCTTCAGCGTTTCCAATCACTTGTTGAGGTGAGCACTACCCCCCTCGCCGATGTTGGATAATTGCATCGAATTTTGACGAGATTGTTCGAGAAGAGTGTAGGCCGCCATAAAAGATAGATGACCGATATGAAACTCACCACGGTAACCACTCGACAGAAGGTCTAGATTACAAACACACTATATACTTATTATCAGGCTATTGATAACACTGAATAAGCATGGTGAGTAATCATACATGAGACAGGTGACTGGTAGGGGGTTACAAAAGAGACGAGATTGTTGCTAAGTGTGACAATCGGAAGATACCACTTCTCTGAATGTAACTACAAAAGAGGCGGCAATTTCACTACTTGAGCAATTCGTCTTGACAATACTGTGTCGTCTAAAATAGAGACATGATAAGAAAGGTCAGCTGATACACTAGCGAATCGATCACAGTGTGGCTAGAGATGTTAGTAAGAATGTGAACAACCGTTAATTTAACTCATCGCAGGAACAAACAAATGGATTAGATTCTCCCGTTGTTAGACCATCTATACTGTCACTTAATTCGTGTCAGCTGCGTTCATTTTTCGAAGAACTTCACCTAGCAACACAGTGCTAAATAAATTCATGATAAACTAAGCAAATAACTCACCGTCTGGAAAGATGGATCGAATTTTCAAGTAGCTTGTTGTAAGCCGAATAATTGAGGCTTTATCCAGCTGTGAGGTGATGGCACTTGGCAGTGGCAATAATTTGGCTAATTCGTAAAACTCAGTATTTTCCTTTTCCCGTCTTGTTCTGGCCGCATTTTTCGATTTCTCCTTCATTCGCGGTGATGTCGGAGCGGCTGTATGGGAGCCGTGATTACCCAATGGTCCCGAAGTTCCGTATGGTTTAATAGACACTGTAGTGGTCAGTTGCAGTTGCGCGGGTCCTTTGTGTTCTGGTGAAGTGGCACAAAACACGTTTGTCGGTTGATCCCCTATGTTTGGATTACCACCTACCCTCTCAGATACAGGATCGTCGAAAGAAGCTATGAAGGGATCGGCGTGTGTATGAAATAACTTGGGAGTGTGGAACGAATAGTCTGTATTTAAATCCGATACTCGACTGGAATCTATGGAACGTATCGCCGGTCCAGGAAACACGTCGAAAGACGATTTGTTTCGCGTGTCACCTAATTCATTTGTCTGCCTGTAGGCTTGCAATCCAGTCGGAATCCCTGCGAAAAATGCCGAGTCCAGTGGAGGTTGTATGGCTGACGGAAATGATAGCATGGTTGCAGCCCTCAAAGTGCAATCTGTAGACGTTAGTTCAGAAGTGAACTCCGGAGACAGGATAGGGTGGTAGGTGCAAAAACGGGATGCAGAATTTGGAATGATGTGAGACGTGTTTGTTGTATAAGGCTGTGCACTGAGGAAACCCGTCTGCATCACAGGAATGACTTTGCTGCAAAAAAACGTGGCAAATGTGGCTACACCTCGCAAGTATGATACATTTGTTATTCTAAATAGGACGTCGGTTAACGGAAGTTTCTAGAAGCGGTCCATATACTAAAGATAAACCGTTAATATGCCTTACAAACGAGACAGTTAAGTTTCTATCATATGCCTGTCTACTTTTTCTAGGTCTGCCTTCTACAACCTATTACTGAGGTTGACAGCGTACCGGCCGTCAACCGAAATTGTCCGACCTGTCACCTCGAGGTTCTAACCTTAAACAGTGACGATGTTTAGCAGTCTTCACACAACAACATGTCTCGCAAGTGAAATATGTACACAATAGTTAACAGACTCAGCAGACTAATGTTCATTTAAACCACATGAATTGTATGATCTCTGTTGGCCTGTTGTCTAAAATAAGAAAGTTTTCGCGTGATACTAAACATCGCAATAGTTTCTTTTATTTATGGATTCACCGTTTGAAAGCTACTTCGAAAAAATAAGCCTTATGGCTATTTTTTATAAGGATAATAGCAGACGAGACAGGAGGGACACTTGAACATTTTCTAAGTGATATTCAGTCTGATGTTGAGAAGACGATGTAGTAGCACCTTACACAATCATTATGTTAACAGTTGAATTCATATCAAGAAGTACACTCAACAGTCGCTATTCTTAGCCTAGTGATAACGTAGTGCATGTTAATTGAGGAGTGTTAACTGTTTCTACAAAGCTATAACCGTCATGACGTTGCGTTTATAAATCTGAGTCGATGAAGTCCTAAACCTTAGCCGTCTACTCATTGGTTTGGTATCCGGTGCCTGTCCGGAACAGGATTATCAACCATTCACCTATGGAATCAGCAAGTATTGTTGTATACTATGCGTATTCAACGTACAACAAAAGACCGGAGCATCAGTTTACTAGCAAGAGCTTCGTGGCTTGCCCACACAACTGTTCTTCGTTCTCGTTCCAGTCTGACGCACGGTTGGGCTATTACGAATTAATCGATAGTCTTGAGTGAATGCGTGATCACAGTGGACAGCAGTAACTGATTCACTCTGTTAGAATAGAGCTCCTGAATAATGAACAGAATTCCACCATGAGTAAAACATTAGCTTCCATTCTGTTTTCCATCACAACCCATACACATACAAATTCCACATCTTTGTTTATTTGAACCTTTAAAGATCGGTTGCAAATGAATTTGGGTAGTTTTAAAAAGATTTTGAGATTTGTGTGCACTTTCCCCTTAATTTGTCTACATTGATGGTTAGTAACCAGAGCTGCCATGTAAACTGTGTATGTACGACACGGGGTGAGGGATAATTGGTTACAGAAGACAACCTATAAAGATAGCATCGTTACAATTACGACTGAATAGGGAAGGCAGTGGGCTGGTGTTTCACAGGCAAATTTCAACAATGCATCTAACAGTTTCACGTAAAACAGTGAACAGGTAAAGGCGTAGAGCAACGTTCACGGCAAGAAATGTTTATCCAGGCATACTAGTTATGCAAACTTTTGGTAGCAACATGGTGTTTCAAGTACTTAAACAAGTGTCTGTCAACCACGTCGATCTCACTGTTTACTAGTCTATAGGCAACAGGTATAGTGGTTTAGAACGTTCATTGCAGAAGAGTTTGACCATTGTCGTCTGTAAGTTGCATTGTATTACTGTGTCTCATACAGGCCCATCACTGTTGCCCAGTAAATATAACATTAGTTCTGAACTTGGTTGTACCTATGGAGTGCAGTTAACCGGCCAGACAATAGGGACCTTTGTGACAAGGGTCTCCGCGTGCAATCCAAAGTCACTGTTCAACTACAAAATCAACACTGACCAATTTTCCGTCTGACACCATCTGAAAGTAGCACAGCCTGCTGTCTCAATACACTTGCTATATCGCCTAACCAATGAATATATTCTGCCATTCATTGAAGATGATACAATACATCATACTTTGTGTGTATGTCCGTACAGCATTACGTTCCAGTTAACGTAACGCTATGGTGTTACTGAAAGGACTGAGATTCATTCCAGTCGTATTTACGCATTTCAACTTTCTTTCTTCCTCATAATCTACACACTTTGTTATCGAGGATGCCATTCTGTGCTCTAGCTTCTATCATATATTGTTCACATTGATGTTTCTTTACGCTCGCCTCGTTCACTTCTCTTCAACTCACGATCATCCTTGTCGATTGTAGACCAGTTTAATCGTCTCTCATTTTACTGTGTCCTTGTTGTTTTCAATGCTTCTTGTTTAGTTTACATCTGATCAAATTTCAACATGTCTATCTATCTTGGTATGTGTACAGTGACTGACAATTTTGTCCAAATGGTCTCTCCACAACATATCTTCCGTAACCGTATTTGCAGATCCGTTGTATATCCATTATACGTAGAGACAATAAAAATCTTGCTATCAGTCGAAATTCAAACGACCATGAAAAAGTCGACAGAGTTTAGAAATTACATTTGGGATAAGTGGCATAAATTTTAAATCTCGTGTATCTGAACACAGAAAACCAACACGACGATGTCTACAAACACCTGCCGCGTTCAAATCCTAACAATGGCATGTATATGCACTAAAGATTAGCTCTAACAAGAGCGAGATTAGAAGGTGGTTGTTCTTTTCAAAAGCGATTGACTGGAAAATCCGACTGAATGTGAAAGCGGCGATTGATTGTAAATTGTGCTCAACTTGAATTTAACGAAACTATCGATCACTCAGCAGAAACCTTTGTCGTCTCTTCACTTACTTAAGTAAGCTGCTCAGAAATGCGAACGATTACATTGCCTAGTCACCTAAGTCAGTATCTCCTGACTCTTCAATCTATCACTCACCCTCTCTGTCTCAGCTTCTTACACGCAGCATCTTGACATGCCTGCTAAACTTACATTGCGTCAGAACTAGATTAGGAACAGTGCCGGCCTAACACTTTATTTAGAGTGAGTGCGTATAAAGAACATTAGCACTATCAACGTGTTCGGTCCGTTGATGTCATTCTATCGACATTCGCTCAGAATTAATTCAGGCTCTCCATATTTCAAAATTTGAACCTGCCTTATGCTCACTGTTTCCCCACCTTCCTCTTATGTGCTCGTATCACCCTCAAGGAACGATATCTTTACTTTGGCCAACGCCAGTCTAAACCTGCGAATCTTTGATATTGCTCGGTTCTCATTACTGAATATCGACTTCCTTTGGGACCATCCAATGTACGTGATTTGAGGCGGACGTTGGTGACCGAAGTCTCTTCGTGTACTCCATCCTGAACACACACTTTTAGATCTCTATGATGCCACAGACGTCTTTGTTTATTAGGCAAACAGGTTCACTCGTCGATGTAAATGCTCCCTGAATAACTGAACACAGTCATGCTAAGACTGCAGTCCTCCGATATGGACATTGTAAGAAGACCAGATACTCAAAAACAATTTCTCAAAACGAAATCCATTCATTGTCAGCATTAATTCCCAGTGACATACTACCGAGTCAAATATGAAACATGACCAGTCTAGCATCATTATAAATCATAATGGTTATCATTAAAACAGTGGAACTTACCCAATTATCGAAATTCCGATATATTCTCAGCGGACAATCAATAATTTAGCGAAAGTGACTGAACCGAATTCCAATGTTGTTAGTCCACTTAGTATAGACACTCGAACTCTGAGTATTGTGTAGAGTGGCCTACGGTAATCAATGTTCTTTAGCTCCAAACGATCGTTCGGTTCGATCGTACCGTGTCGTGTCGTGCCGTGTCCAATAATACTGACGTTAAGCTTGCGAGTTGTACGTGCTCAGTCGTGTGTTGTGCAAATTTAGCGACACTTTCTGAATTGCTCCTGTCACCACCGTTCCGTTGTGTTCAGATTTGTGATCGCCTTGCGAGCGCGCAAGAAAGAGAACCTAAAAAACTCCAATAAGTCGCTGTATAGGTGTTGGTGGCTAGGAGGGGCGACGAGCGTACGCGCGCTTTTGACTCACACCGAACGTGACAATTTGCGGAACGCACGCACGCACCTCGCACGTGTGGGCCTGGATTTTGTAGTGAATGCACGCAACGCGTCGGTACGCACACGCATTTGTTCACGTATAGACGCACATGTATATCTGCTGCTGGTTGGCTGTCACACCAGGACAAGTGAAGATCCAGCTGTCTTGTTCACCCCCTGATTCAGTTAGGCCCGTGATCTCAAGCTTGCACGGTTAGCAACATGTGATTGGTTGAAATACACTATGTACTGACCATTCAGGTAGCAGATAAATGGAAACTGCGCCGCAAACGCTAGCAGGCTTCCAGCTTGTGTGCCGATAGCAAACGCAAGCTCATTTCCACATCGAATGGACAATTTAGCAGTACAATTTTAGCTGCAGTGTAAAAGTTGCTGTTTGTCTTGATTTCGAAACGTTATAATCACAGCGGTGTGAACTATCTGGCTGCAGTAATATGACGTTCGCTCACGGTCTTGACGTCAAACAGTTAGACGCTGCGGTAAGTTGATTCTAGAAACAACGAAACTAATCAACCCTGAAAGTCGTTACCGTCCATTAGACTGGTAAACTGGCAAAATATCACTCCTGGATACTACATGTACTTCCTTCTGTATTGTTGGAAAAACTTTTCTAGCACTCCATTTGATTGCTGTCATGTTCTGCCCTGTGTTTAGGAGACTGGGGAGTTTGTGTCTAAGGCCTGTTCAAACCTACACAGACATCTCCGGTTATGGTTTTGACCTACGGAGTAGTTTCAACGAAATATTTCAACACAATTTACATAAACTTACTATTTATTTCAGCAACTGGACTGCTAATGAAATGACTGGGTAGATTGGTTTTAACGAATAAACCGCCTGAGCGTAAACACCTGAAATTTGACAACGTTGCATGAGTGTCGTCATGGCCTGCATTTTCAAGCGTATATCCTCGATGAGAGAAGCAGCAAGAACGGATCACGAGTTGTTTGATGAAACAAATCAAACCATACTAAGTGAAGTAAACTACCGAGTTGTGCTCCTTCAGTTACGTAGTTTCAATAGTAAATTTTCATCAAATTAAACAGACAGAACAGGAATCCAGAGTAAATTGAGTGTCAGTAACCTTCTTTTGTGTAAGAATCGAATTACAAATCAACGAACGATAAACATAATTCATTTACAAACTTTCCAGTTTAACAACCCAAACGCAAGTAGTCACTTTAGTGTAGCACAGGCATTACGTGATTACTAAACTCAGAGCATTAATAGGTAGGCACATTATTTGATATAAGGAAGCGTAAAGCTATATGCGTGTCCAACTGTCAAGGCTATATGTTGCGACGACGTCACCTTCTTAACATCAAACTGAACATCACTCAGAAGAACATTTTTCAGAATTGTGAAGCGACTCCGCCTCCTCCTATTGGTGCTCTTTATATCCTAGCCTCTTTCACTTCGGGAAAACTAGATCTACTGTCCATAAGGATCGAAAAATTGTACTTTACACAAGTTACATATCAGTCACAATTGATTATATATTCTGAATTCGTATTGACTTTTCGATCAGCCCCTCTCGGAAACAGGTAACAAATCCGAGTTTGGTTTTGTTTCAGCTCGTCCGTAGTGCATGTTCTTTTCACGGCCGGGACTAGGCTACTGATCACGTTTTTATGAGGTAACCATGTTGAATACTGCGTCTTTGACTATGCATTGGGTACGATGGACTTGTCGTATCTGAACGCTGAGTCACTTTTGTTTGTGAGAAGTGCTCAGGTTGTCCGATCGCCTAGAGAGACGACACAGTAATTGCACTGTTGTCTGTAATCGATGACCTCCTGACTAGGACATTTCTGCAAGGTTGCCTCATTGTATTCATTAAATTTGCTGAACGGTATTTTGAACGCTGATGGCTATCAATTATAAGCGATACTAGTAATAGTAAGCAGTAGTAAGTAATACTATTAATATACAGATAGTACTAACAGAACAGTATTCACATCGGGAAATCACAAACAAAGAGAAATGGTCTGAGGTTTGACAACAAGTTAGGTGAGGTCAAATGTAGAGTGTCATCTAAGCGAACCTCGGTCCGCTTGAACAGCAAATTGTTGTGTGTGTATTAGTGAGACGATTTAATTATACATGCAGGTGGAACTGAATACATCTGCTATGTTAGTTTATCACCTCGGGTCAAATATTTAGTGCTGGACACTTATGACTTGTTGAGCAGTAGATCTGACCTTTCATGTAATATCGCACGTCGAATACTTTTGGTTGACTGGCAGGATTCAGAACACTGTTCGTAGACAATAAATGATAACATGAGTACTTGGGATTTCTGATAAAAACCTACTGTACACAGGTAGATTTCCTTAAATACGTTGGCTCAGAAAGGGCTTACAAAAGAAACGAGAAAGCAAAAGTTTGAACTATAATCCTCTGGAAAATGTGGGTCTTTTCCTAACAGGGAAAACATGCGGAGGATAATCGACGTGCTGTTGTGGTCGGCCGTTTAAACAAGAATAGAAGTGTTGCGTAGCACTAAAATTGTAATAGTGTTACCAGTGCATTTCGCTAGATGATTCAGCGATCGGAAAACTAATTTACTGTTCAGTCGTTTTCTGAAAACCGTTTGCTCAAGTGGGGCAACAGTTAGGACACTCGGTTGACATCAGGAACTTACATCTGAACAACCAGTCACTAGCAGTGACTACATTCTTGCAAAAATGTGACTACCTTATCCACTAAACAACCCGCTTATCGAGTGATTTCGCTTGTGATGAGGTGACCTAATGGTCACCGGTCAATGATCATCTGATATTCAAGTTAAGACCAACTACGATCTTTACTGTAAACCGTGATTGAAATGATCACACCACCAAGCAATAGTGAGCTGTCGTCTTGTTTTGATAACTCTCCTGGAGGTAAGCTGATGTGCTGTGAATGCAGGTTCTACATCATCCAGACAGATCGCAAGTTAGGACACGACCCTCCATTTTTTAAAGGTGTTAGACACCCCTCCCCCCTCCAGACTGTCTTCTTCGTTCGCAAATCTATGTTCTCCCTGTCCACGTGGCATTACCTGATCAGTTGAGGAATCTAACACACACGAGATTGGTCACGTTAGGTGATAATTAATCGGAGAGTACAGAGACTGAAAAGGGACATTCGAAATGCACGATTCATGTGCGTGTGTAAGTAGGGCTGTTATAAATGGGGCAATTAATTGAACTTTCCGCTTGACTCGTTGAGGGTTATTCTCACATCCGGTGATAATGGCTTGTCTTTTCTGCACTAGCCGGTAGGCAGTATTGTCCACGAACTCTAACTGGCTCCTAGTCGGAGAAGTCACACATTCGAACAAGCTGCAGATAGAACTGTGAAATTCATTTCGATCTGATTCCATTTGACAGGACATACTGACAATAAATGTGACTACTCCCTGTGAATTCGGAACTTAATAGAAATGGTCTAACATAATCTATTCTCGCAAAAATTCGTTTTGCATGAAGCTGATCTTGAGAAGACATCCTGCGAAGAAGTTCAGCCAGTACTAGTGCGTTGCTAATGGGCAAACTTGTCAGATAGGCTAACTATTTGTTAACTAATGTATATGAGCATTAATCATCTGCAAGTTTTCGCTTATTTAGTGTCGCCTGCTGTAAACCATCGGGTCTGGACACGAATAAATTTCTTTCAGATGTCTGTTAGAAACATCATGAATGAAATCACTTGAAATTCAGCTGATCTGGACCAGTAACAAAGTGGTATGTACTCGCGAATTATTTTACAAGGTGAAATAACAAGGGATCTCGGTTACATGACGGTAAAAGCAATTGAAAGAATTGGCTGGGCCCAGCCACTTGTCTGAGTTCGTATACCCACACATTTGCATGAATACTCATGTTCATCATTCACGCGATCTGTCAATTGTTGTCCTAACTGCGGGGTTATCGGTTGGAGTTAACAGACAGTAACTGTGTCTCCTCTCGAAGCGATCGGGCAACCTGATCGTTACTCACAAGCAAAAGTGGTTTAGTGTTCACATATGATAATTCGGCCGTGCCTAACGTGAGGTCAATGGCGCAGTGGTAAACACGGTTGCCTCATGAACAACGAGTCCGTGGTTCAAGTCCCGGCAGTGGCGATGATATGCATTACTGACGAGCTGCTCTAATGAGAGTGAAACTCGAGTCTAGTGCTTCTGCTGTTCGAGAGGGGCCGACTGGAATGTCTATGGGGATGCGACAGCTGCGATCAATTGTGGGTGATGTTCAACTTGATTTTACACGCCTTACTATTTTCCCATCAACCAACGGTTTGGGATTCCCGTGTTCCGCTGGCTGTGTTTGACTTGGATTATATGAGAGTTTGGTACGTCACAGTGCATGTGTTGTTGATTAGAAGTGTACAACCTAACCCTCCACAATAAATCATCTTCGGCCGGATTAACTTGAGGGTTCACCGGAATTACATCATACTAGTTCAGATTCACTCGGCACACCTGATTCCTTTTGGTTACAGGCCCCGGAAAACACCCGGTTGGGTGGTTTGTTCAATGTTGTTCGAACATGAGCAAATGGGGCAAGTTAACGACACCGCACAAAGCAGACATTCAATATGTATGCCTTTTGGCGTGTGGTAACACTACTGAACGAACTACGAGATGAGGACCAGCCGAGATTGCATTCACATTATGAGGGCTCTGAGATATCTCCTAATGCAGTATCGTCAGTAGATTTTGGGGAAAGTCACCACAAAACATATCAAATAGAAACCAGAAAACCGACTGACTACTTGATATCGGCATTATCTCGGACTAAGGTGGATGTTGACTGCTATAGTGTGCAACCCGATGACGAGTAGTGAATGGCTTCCACTCATAGTCTATAACGAATGATGAGTCCAAGTGATGTAGTACTGCAACAAGCAAGCTGGCCGTTTGTACTCTGATTGTTTGTCACACCTGCGGACCAACTGTAGGGCAACGTGGGGACACCTGGGGACAGCGTTCTTCCGAAGTAAGTGGTCCCAGCAACAGTCCTGTAAAAGGAAACAACATGAACCAGCATGAGCCAAAGGCCTAGTAAGCCATACACGTGACTTACACAAACGATAACTAGAACGTCACCGACAACACAGCAGCACGCTTTGTTACACAATTCAAATTCAGTCCATGCGCGCTTGCTGGTTTCGACCACAGGTTACACACTCCGCAATCGTATTAACCTCCCGTTGGCTTTCAGTGGCCGTTTCATAATGGCCGTATGTACTTGGAACCGAGAGGTGGTTCTATTGTAACATACAGGCCGGCTGTTTCTTCTCTGATTGTCCGTTACACCCACGGACCAACTCTGGGGCAATGTGAAGACACCAGGGGACAGCGTTCTTCCCGAGTAGGAGTTCAAACAATTCCTGTAAAAGGAAACAACAAGAAACAAGCATGAGCCAAAGACCTAGTAAGCCATACACGTGAGTTACACAAACGATAACTAAAACGTCACCGACAACACAGCAGCACGCTTTGTTACACAATTCAAATTCAATCCATGCGCGCTTGCTGGTGTCGACCGCACGTTACGGTAACAGCTTTCTGTATCCTCCTTCGTCTGTACAACACTGTGCCCCGTCATACACTTCTGGATTCACATATCCATTCAGTCCTCCGTAAAGCACGCCGTTGCTTGCAGCCAGCAAGGGTGCCAAACTTAGTAATACTATCTTGTAGCTCTCTCCTAGGGTTTACAGTATGGCACTCACGAATTTTTCACTCACTGTGAAGATCGTAGAATCAGAGGTTGACAATCTCTGCCGGACGACTACAGTTGGCTTAGGTAAGCTTGTTTGTTCACGACGACCAATCTATCTACCGTGATCAGTTTGCCAACTACTCAAAATTTCTGCTACGATATTTGTTATCGTTGCAAAGCAATCTTTGTTTGCTTAGACACATTCTCTTCTCAAGGATTCAAGAGACTTTGGAGGGGAAAAAAACAAAAAGGCTTGCAAAACAAAATATTATTCACTAACGAAGTGCATTCCAGGATGCAGTTCGGATGTGAGTTATCTCCTTCGAATGCGGTGTACATTCACAAATCATAGCGTGATAAAAGCTGTCACGAGAATCGAAAATATCGTAGGAAGATTAAGCGGACTGAACTCCGTCGCCGAGAAGTCAGCTTTCAATATCAGTGAACTCGATCTTAATTTCATCGGGACAATTTTTGCTAAGTTTTATAGTTACACCTTTCTGTTGACCTATTCTTTCTACTGAGAGCTCAACTGTTCCTGGAAAGCTTATTAGGCTGAAATCTAGCATAACAATGAGACATGACGACCAACCTCCAATTGTTCCTAGGGCATGTACTGAACTTGTATGCCAGCTGCTAGTTGGGTTGTTCATTCAGTGTTTGCTGATTGTTGAAAGACAGTAGACATGACGTTAATTCATAAAAAACAACCAAGTTTCACGTGATTTCGTACAAGTGAAAGTTTTTACAAAACTAATTCCCACTCAGCACGCGGTCAACTCTGGATGCTCCACTTGTCTAGTTCATTCCATTCTGTAATCGCCTGATGAAAAATCTGGGGCTGCTCTCATGTTTCTTAGACCAAATTGACACGTTTGGAAGCGTTCAACTTCTTAAGCAATCTGGAACATGAACTTCAGCTATCGGGCTTACACGTGATCACTTTACGAGTCGAAATTAATTTACCCAATTGAGACTGACTCAGATACTGTGCAGAGTGCATTCAGTTCCCCTTTCTCATTTCTACTTCATACCTCATCCACGCCAGTTCATGATCACACTTTTGAAGTAAAACATGCAGATGACCTGACATTAGAAATCAAGCACCCTGCTCGATTTCATTATCTCGCTCTGTCGGAGAGTTTAAGGGAACTATCACTTTGGTCGAGTTTTTCCTTGAACACATCCAGGTATGTAGAAATTTTGCTTTCGTTTCCATATACATATTGACCCTCCATCTCGAGTCCTCTCTGCTAAAAATTCGGAGATAGTTTTGGATAATAACATGATATAGTCACTTCATACTGTTTTCATCAAAGTCCGAAAACTGTTGTTTACTGTCCAACCCCTAAATTCTCTCTCCAGCTGTTTCCCAGGTTTGGTGTCACAAACTTTAGTAGATCCCTAAAACATCTATCCTGTTACAGTGTCATTCTGTCTAACCATTTTGTTGGTCTGTTTGATTTTCATCATTTCGCAGCATGTGAAAACGTTTCCGAAACATTTTTATGTCAGTCAGTTCACCTCCATTTAGTCTGACTTCTATAACTGTATGTTGACATTCTCTATCAGGTATTGATTGCACACAAATACACACACACACACACACACATTCGGTATTACTATTTTTGTGCTGTTCTTTATTCACCTGGACTTTCATACAAACTCAGCCTTCTCAGTTTACTACCAAAACAAAATCAATAGACACTATTCACAGATGATACAAACTGAGTCCGTTGGGACTGGGATCATAGCAACAAAGACTTAGACCGAACACATGATGTGACACGGCCTCGGCAACACATCTAACTACTGCCTCACCCGACTTTTCCCCGTTAACTGTTTTGGACCAGTTATTTGATAACAACACGAGATGGTCACTCTGTGATACTGATAGTTTCACCAAAATAAAAAAAACTCGTTTTCTATGTATCGCTTGATACAACTTGTCAATCTACATCACTTAGCCCAGTTATCAAGGTTTGTGTGACCTCTGCTGAAAATATTAGTCACCAGTTGTTTTTCACGAGTTTTCTATCCGCAGGTGTGATATATTTTGTCAGATCTATAAAGAAGTATGTATATTGTTACAGTGGAATTCCCCGTAACTAGTTCATTGGTCGTATCATTTCGTATCACTCCACAAAGCATGAACAGTTCTCAGAAACATCGTCTTCAACGCAACTTATCCCGTATAGTCGAATCTCACAAAGTGTATTTCTACACTTTCCACTAGATGCTGTCACAAACATTTTATGTGCACACACTCTGTAAATAATTGTTTAGCTAGATTTCTCCACAACTTCAGTCTCCCTATTCCCGACTTAAGCACGAAACTGAATTTATTGGACTACTTTTAGCCAGTTGTTCCGATTGTGGCCGTTTGATAATTTTCCAAAGAAAGATTATTAATGATAGTGGCTGAGGCACACCTAGTTAACTGTGCTTTATTTGCTAAAGATGTGAACATGTAAAAATCTGAAAATTTGTCGATCGAGTGCATACAGCTTAGTAATGACTCTGACTTGATTCGACTTGATCTGACTTGAGGTGTATCTTCTCATTTTCCTAAAAATGTGATTAGTTTAGCAAACATAATCAGCTATGCGTGTTATCTTATTACCTCAGAGTTCGATCTATTCGCTATGTTTTGCTGTCAGGGGAGAGGTTATTTACTAGCAATTAAATGATATCTCGCCCTTATGAATAGCTTCATAATTTGACTAAACAAAATGTACACCCGTCGCCCCGTTCATCTGTTACCTAAGTTACACTCGTCGTGGTGTTGACAGGGATTACACTCAGGATGTACTGGTTCATTTAACTTGTAATGCGCTTCTGCTAATGGCTGAAGAGTAGACAATGGAGTGAACACAAACAAAATACTTCGAACCTGTTTCAACGCTGCTTCGAAACGGAATAGCAGATGCTGGTGACGTTTCCTGAAATATTTGGATTGGATGTGATATATCTGAACGCATCCACTATAATGGGGTGCTTACCGTGTTTTATGTTACTCCTGTTTATTAACAAGTCACAAAAGGCTCATCATCACTCTTAATCGAACAAAACCGAAATCAGCTGATAATCGATGCTCATTAATTTTGCCTCAGATTCCCCAATTCGTTCATTACTGTGTTCTCAGAGGAACAGAGTGTAACAAACTCCTTCATATTACTGACGGTTATCCTAATCGTTTATGTGCAATATCAACGAATTATGACATTCATCTAGATCATTACCGAACATGAGCCCTGTTTTACGGACCTGGACTATCGTCCCCCCCCGTTCTTTCCGTAGCTCCCAGGCTTGTCATTTACCGGGCTTGACACAGTGGGAAAGGGGACGTTCGGTTTGGATCACTGGACCATCTTGTTCACACGCTACTTATATGACCTCGAGTGTGTGCGTTAGTTATATTGGCGTGAAGATGAACGGATGAAACCAAATATGTCGTACGGACAAGGGGGAGTAGAGACTGGGGGAGGGAGCGGAATACGTTGTCATGACCATTCTCACGGTATGATCCCAGTTGGTGAAATGTCAGCGATCATGATATGAACGGTCAAGCACACTAGTATAGAGGTATTGAGCGACTAAATTTTGACAGGAGGAAGGAGGTAACCTAGTTTCGGTTACCACAATGTTCACCATGTAACATGCTGCTGTGAAGACCACCTGGGCTGACAAGAGTTTGTTGGACTTACTATCAACGACGGAAATGCCAAAAAGGAAGCATGTTTTTGTCAGAAACTCTTGAAGTTCACAGGATCACTTGAACGTACACAACGATAATTATGAAGACGATGATTAATAGTTATGTATCGTTTGTTGTCTTATAGTGTTTGAAAATATGTGTTTTTTAACCGATAGTTCCCACGTTACTTCGGTGTGTACTTTTTTACTTTCTGGGCGTAATATTATCGGCATCCCCATTCAATGGGTATAATCCATGCAACAATCTCAGGTTATTACCAACTGGGCACTTTGGTTAACGTGATCCAGTCTAAATCTGCATTCTAAATCCGCATTGTCAATAACAAACTGAAAATAATTTGAAAATTTGAAACTTTTGTTCGACACTTAATTCCATTCAGATTTTCCGGTGTCACCCCACTTGCTCCTCGTATGGTATTCAGAGGTGACATCCAATAGCTTGAAAAATATCATTTGGAACAGTACACTTGTACTGTGTACATTGACAACGACCTTAGAGTACAGACTGATTAGCAGACTGACGGGTATTACTGCATCTAAGCTTTGCAACTTAAACCGGTTTTTATAACAGATTAGTTGAACTTGTCATGAAAGTTCATCAGAAAGGAGCACGGTTGCAACTGGTTACTGCTAATCACATCAGTAGTATTTTAGTGAACAATTGAAGAAATGGATTTACTTTGTACGTCTACCAAACGAGTAGTTGTTCAAGCTGATTATTACTAAATCTATATGAGATCGAATTGTGAAAAATCAGATCTTCCGCTAGATTCGAACCAGCGACAAAAACACCATGTCTGAACGCGGCAATCACTTTACCAACTGAGTTACGAGGCCACACCAACAGCTCGTAAATTACCAATGCGATTTAAACCTCGGTGAGTTGGGGAGGGGGGATGCAACTGAAGCCAAATCTTCTTCAGCATCTAAGCCTTCTTTAAGTATCGCAATGTCTCCTAATAGCCAATGTTCGCTGTCAAAATTTTCAAAAACATTTGTCTGGTAACCTAAGATAAGTGAACATTAGTTATGAGAAGGATGGCAACACAAAGTCAATAAGTAAGCTACATTTTCTCTGCAGTAACGGGTTTGTAAAAAAACTTTGAACAATGTGTACAAACACAGCTTTTTAGTCACCATTCTAGTTTTAATTACATTCCAGATAGTTCATTGTTGTAAATAGCTCACCAAATTGTAGTTTCGTATTAATGGATATAGAACAACGTAACTTATATTGAGAATTACATTATTGTTTGGTTTGGGGACTCAAAACTTCTGCCTTCAGAGACAGAATTTGTGGAAAATGGCAGAATAAATTCTGCGATCTCTCTTTGAACAGTGGGCTTGTCCTGTAGTGTTTGATCTATTGATTTGGTTATGACAGCAGAAGAAATTTTGAATTCTTTTGAATTGATTTATCAACAGACTGATTAGTCCTTCATATAACTATGTAGTGTCATCTCCATATGGTGAAAGCTGGACTCATTATCTTGGAGTTCATAATCAACCAATTCATTTGAAGTTGCAATTTCTGTATGTAGTCCGGGAAAATGAATGCTAGTTTGGCCAGTGGCATCTTAGGACTGTCTTGCATTTAAGGCTACGAATGATGTGGCTGTTTACTCAATGAGGAAGAAATATTCTCAACAATTTCAAGCATGGCTTATGACTTTTTGGCGTGGATCGAAATGCACCCAAATAGTTTAGTTACACAGTCAGCTGTGGAAAAGTTATACTTCCAAGAACCGAGTATCACTATATTTTTCAATTTCGCAACTCGTACCCAAACTTGGACTTTACATGGATAAAACAAACTGTAACGTGCGATAGAAATCAGCAAGTGCGCATGGATTGAATCTAAACTGTATGACATAGCATGCTGTTGTGCTGTTGGTGCCGTTTTAGTTTTCGTTTGTGTAAGTCGTGTGCATGGCTTGCTGGGCTTTTGGCTCATACTTATTTGTGTTGTTTCCTTTTACAGGACTGTTGCTGGAACCCCTACTTCGGAAGAACGCTGTCACTGGATGTCTCCATGTCACTCTAAACTTGGTCCGCAAGTGTAACGGACAGTCAGAATAAATTCTCCCGGCCTGTGTCTTGTGGTCCTATGGTTTTACTGTTGCACAAACTTAGCCAACTAATATCAAATTTAACAGAGCACTTTTGTAACCTCAGTAGCGATGGAATTAAGTTCTGAATGTATCATTTTTATTGTCAATCGGATGATTGTAAAGACCAGCTTCACCCTCTTCTCACTTGAACCAAACTGAACGGAGTGCCATCGTTACACGAAGGGCAGCAATTTTTCTTAAACCCAGCGCTTTAGTTAAACACATTACGAGAGTATTTGAGAAGTAGCTGAACTTTTTCCAGTGGTTGAAATTGGACGACTTAAAAGCACTTTCTCGTTGAGGTTGTCGTTACTCTCACATCGTGCAAAATCTGACAACCGCATTGTACACATTATTGTTGGATACAGTTATACAAGACGAAAAATTAACAGAACTATTCAAATCTCTGATTGTTCATTGTAACGTTTGCTTGGAGATAACAACCAGTCTAGCGTAGGTAATCTAACCAGATTAGTTTTTGGGGATGTTGTCTTACGTCGCGTCCCTCAGAGAATAACTGGTTGAGCTGTTTATCCACAAAGACGTAGGCTTTCACTATCCTACTCGTCCACTTTCGCTAAAAGCCTAGCCAAAGATCTTATTTCATCCACATGAGCGCATATCCTTTGTGGTCTGATGTATTCGAGTCAGGTTCCACACATAATTCGTAACGAGTTGATTCCCTGTTGAACTGTACCTTGATTCAGTCACTGTCTGGATTTTGGACGTAGACGCATACCGTGGGCAGGTGCCTGTGACCGGTCAGACATTGTAGTCACCTGTTTTATGGTTCCACTTTTCGGCGAGTCATTTTGTTCGTTTTAGTCGCGACTTACGGATTCCAGTGAATAGATCATGGGAGTTTTTGGGGAGGCACTGGAATGGAAGCTCGCTGCTTATTTTTAGGTGTCAAGTGAACAGCACCACACCCGTGTGTTGAACATATGGTCAGCTAGTGAATCTTTTTTGATCGACTGTATCAATTGATTGTTTGTCGGTTTTATCAGCACGAAGTCAGTCGTTTCCAGTCATCTTATCTGAATTAGACTGAGCTCTGATATACTTTGTCACGCCTTCTACAGACCCGTGCGGTCAGTCACTAGGTCGAAATCGACCAAGACACTTATCTACAGCGTTTATGGTTGGCAACCGTTGTTTTGTGCCGTTAGTCAATCGGCTTGCCAATTAATGACTCTGACCGTGCTTATGATGAACGTTCCAGCCAAACCAGTAATCGTCACGTCGCACACACACTTGACGTCATCCTGCCTGTTACAATCAGCAGATTAGACTGTTCAGCGTCATAAAGTGTCTGCTATCGTTTTCACTCAGTGGAGTGACCACTGCGTTGTGATCTTGGTATGTGATATTTGATTAATCTAGTGTTTGGTGAGTTTAGCTTCGTTGTGTCCATACAGTAACTAAACATAACGTTTGGAGTTCATATGTACTCACTTGACAAACGGTCTTAAACCATTATACACGTTCATAGATTCCCACATTTGTTGGCAATCTGTTCCTAGACCGTTCTGTTTCCGTGTTGGTAGGGAACTAAACCTTTTGACCGATTTATAAATGTAGAGGAAAATGAACAAGTGAATAAATTTGAAAGAGCTGCCGGGATGCAGAAATGTCAACTTTGAACACGGAAACATATTGAGTAGTCGTTGCAGCAAATGTTAACAGTTGATGGTCAGAATGTTTGTAGGATAGGTTAGCCCTAATGTATACGTCGATCGATTACTGCTTTCAATCTCTGCATTAGTTCATCTATGAACACTGAATCTGATAATGTGTTTCAGTAGATGCACGTCCAAACAGAAAAGCTATGTTGCCTATAAAGTAAGTTGTTTGTATAATATTAAGGTTTTATAGAATGACCCCGATAGCGTTCAGCCAGGAGGAAGGATGTTACTGGGCAACCAGAAGTCCAGGGTAACTGAACATGTTGGTCAAGTCAGTTCTCAGGTATCTGTAATAGTTCGAAACTGAACCTAACCTCTACAGACAAAGAATTCTGCTGAGCTCTGTACATTTCCTAGTTTTCTGCCGGTTGCTACCTGCATTTCTTAAGTAAGTACTGTAAGGCTCCTTGCTGGTTCCAAAGTGAGAACGCAACAAGAAGTTGAATATTTCGGAAGGAGCTGAGGTAGGAAGACTTTTAAAGTATTCCAGTAATGACTGTAAAAGTCGGGGATTTAACACACTCTACAATCCTATCAGTTTGTTCAACCCTTCGTCAATGTGGGGTTAATAGATCGGGAAATCTATGGATGTTGTGTAGATCGATTGTCAGACACGCAAATCAATGAGCAAATGGGCAGAGAAAATAGTGCTAATGGACAAGGCAAAAAGTAGCAGATACATCGCTTCTCAAGAGATCGAGTTTTAATTATGTTGTGGAATGATAAATGGTCTTCGATCAAGACAATACAAATCTTTCTGTTAAGTTTTTGCTCCATTCAAATCTCCCACAACTTGTTTAAACGTAATGAGATGGTTAATTTTCCGGACAAACTTCATTAACGCTGTCTGAGAAAAAAATAGTTCAACTACACCGTTAATTTCACAATAATATCACCACTTTCTTCTCTCGTAACACCACAAAGTAGAACACCTCAGTTCCCTAAACAGGCACCCGAGATATGTTGGCTATGACATTCCAAGATAGGTTATCTCTCGCATTGCAGTACGGATCGTACTGCAAATATCTGATAATCTCGACCCAAGGTCATCACCGTTTTGTGTTTGTACGCACGGCTCATTAAACCGACCGCGGCGCTTCATTAATACCAGCATGGTGTTCACAGGTCGTCTGATGCCATATTTCGGATGCCGATATGTCAAGTGGCAGTTGAGACGGCCATCCCTTCTGTGCTGATCAACGCTGCTAGACTGTTTGAGTTTTTCATGTGTGCATCTGCGTGTACGCATTTCAGAGGGGACTAATATATGCACCCAGGTATATGGATGTTTGTATGCTATCCCTCAGTCCACAGGAGGCAGAGAGAGATTTCACGTTCAAAAAAGCAGGTATCGCACCCACTTAGCTTGTGTCCTTACAATAATTGGACAGGTTAGACAAACACTGCGCTACTCGCTGAGTAGGGAAGAGGGTGGAGGGATGGTGGGTGAGAGATGGAAGGGACGGTAGTGCACAAAAGTGCCAAGAGAAAAGGCCGAAGCTGAGCCCAGACTCGATCGCCTTCGGCAGTAATTGCTTCCTGTGGTGTTCTTGTCCAGACGAATGCGCACGAATGCTGTGGCAATGCGATTTCAAATCTCATGAATGACCCAGCGGCGAACAAACGAGTGAACATATGAACCAGTGGATTATGATGTCAACATGAAAAAACAATTGCATACCTGAGAGCTTCCAAAAAAGCTGGTTTATTACGGTGAATGAAACGGTTTGTTTCGTAATCTTGTCAAAAGTGCTAGTTTGCCCGATTACTGAATGACGTTGCATATTGGCAAGATCATTGTGTTTCCCTTTAGGTGCCAAGATCCTTTTTTTCCTATGCACTAGGACAGTGGTTAAGGGATGTTCATATTTCATATTTAGTAAACCAGCCAGTAACCAAAAAATGTTTATACATGACAGCTGATAGTAAACGGACGGTATGACAACCGGGGTATGTTGATATAATGAACCTTTGTGAACACACAGCATAGGTTGCCTCAGCCTAATCAAAACTGCCTCACCGTTCGGCAAAGTTTACAGCGGACATAACGTAGTAATACGGTGAGGACGTTAACCGGCTTATCGTGCGATTCGCTGGCAGGGTGAGTTTGGCAACCATTGATCCCAAGATTGTCAATCATTTATCAGCTTGGTTGTTTGCTCTAGACCCTGACTATGTTAATTATTCTCGAGATATTTTGCCTTCAGCAAACAACCTCGGTCCGGAGACAAATACCGCAACTGGCGTTTCTGAAACTGCGACTGCTTACTGTCGGTAAGGTCAATTGTTCCCACTTACCACTTGGCTCTAATTAGAGTGAGTTCGTCATTATGCCACAGCTGCATTATTCCCCTGGCGTTGTGTTGTCTGAGAGATGTTGTCACAAGTCCTCACACACAGGTCAAGTGAGCCGCACATCGTTTGGTTTATCATGTGATACAATGAGTACTGGGTATGAGGGTGTAATGGCGTAATAAGGGCCACAGAACAAATGTGTGTCCTGTTTGAGGCCTCTCATCATGCATACACACATACACAGGTTTCCTGTATAAACTAGGACAACTGATGGTTTGGTTTATGGATCAGCGCATAACGAAGTGTTGCATGTAGGCGGTAGTCATAAGAATCGAAGGTAACAAGGCCACTAATCTATAGACATGAGCGTATATTTTCAGCAGCAATGACCTGACCGATTAGTCATTTGTCATCACACGATGTTGTGACTCTACGTTGGTGGATGGAAAGGATTGTTGATAAATAACACCAATGAGTTATCTAGTGAATTCTGAAAGCAGCTTGGAAAATAAATCCGAACGTAAAATCACGCTGCCTACAAATAATCTAAGTTCGTTGGTGCTGTTTACATCCTATCGGATTGGCACACACTGTAAGCCTTTAAATAGCCTTGGGAATGTCAATTAAATCACTTCAGATATGGGATCGAACGGGACACCCTAAAGCTAGGCAAATGTATATATACAAACTGTTTGAGTCTATTTAGTCAGCAACTCTCAAGTGAGTCTAAAAACGTGTTTGACTAATCGTACAACGCAACAAAAACAATCGAATTAGACAATGAAACAGAATGATGAACTGATGATAAATGGATAAGCACGTCAGTTAACAATTTGGCCTATACCAATCGATCAGCTAATGAGATGAATGAAATGAACCAATCGCAAACTATTCTGGAAGCTTGTTAGAAAACTAACTGACAGAATAGTGTATTAATTAAACGCTACAGAGAAAGGGGAAACAGTCAAGTCAAAGTGAGTTGTGTGGTTTTTGTATAGTTATAAGTCAAAAAGTCACTTGTTTACAACACAGAGGAGGTTTAATGAGACCTATCATATGATCTGATATACTCTAACCATGTGTTGGTTTTTCTTTGGGATTTACTGAAACATTCAGTACAACTTCTTGTACACCAAAAATTCCAAGCACTGAGGAAACTCACCAGTAATAACCACGAATAGAATTGCTTCTACTAAACAAACGAACTAATATACAAAGGTAACTTACGACCTAAAAAGTAGAACGGATAAGAGCTTGAAGAAATTGTTTTCACCACTCACTAGTACTTTGAACCATAAAAATATATATCAACTAACAAGGGATGAAAAGAGAATAAAGAAATTCGAAGCAACGTGAAAGACAAAATATTACAAAACGTTAAATGATTCTAAATTCACTAGTTCAGTCTACTGTTTACTGATAGACTAGCTGAAGAGTAGTTCTTCCGTGGGCCTAAGGATATTGTCCGATAGTCTAACTCATCGGTAATCAAAATATCGTTCACCAAGTTAATGGTTTCTTTGACTTCAATTTGAAGGGAAGTCCTAGTCGTGGGGCCATCGTTTGGAGTTAACAGGACAGTTACTGTGTCTCCATTTCGAGACGATCGGGTAACCTGATCATTACTCACAAGCGAAAGTGGTTGAGTGTTCAAATATGATAATTCGGTCGTGCCTAACCTGAGGTCAGTGGCGCAGTGGCAAACACGGTTGCCTGCTTATGAAACTGTGGTCGCAGTTCTAGTTCCAGCAGTGGCAAGGATATGCACTACTGACAAGCTGCTCTAATGAGAGTGAAACTCGACTCTAGTGCTTCTGCTGTTCGAAAGGGGCTGACTGGAAAGTCTATGGGAGTGCAACAATTACGGTCAATTGTGTGTGATGTACGAGTTGTATAACAAACGAATACACGGAACTTAAACCAGATAATCATATTATAAACAATGACCACTTTCATGAGGTTGCAGCACATGAATTGTTTACATAATCAAACAGACAAATTGCCAGTGGTGTAGAAAGCTGAGATAAAGTACCAGGGTTTTAAGCAGTGGCAATAATCCAATGGATGGTCAGTCAAAATGGCAGAAAAACAACGGATCGATAGTTCTCGTATGAGTGTCGGGCCGCTTACATAGGCAGAACGGAGCGGCAATTACATAGTCGGGTCAACGAACACATTCCAGTTTGGGTTCACAAAACGCTCATGGATACCACGACACTGGGCACATGTCAGAATGTGATAAGTCAAAAGGAACCAGCGTCATCGATCGCCCGACACGTGTTGACTTGTCGACCCCAGCTGAACCTTGAGAAGGCATTTCGGATATGTTTCGCAACAAAATCTCGAAGGCTTCTCCAGTTCGCGGAGGCGGTAGCAATTGGCAAATGGAAGCCATTTCTTTGCGTATAGAAAGACATGTTCGTCAGTACCAGATTGCCTTGGTAAATGATGTGTATGGATGTGTGTGTGTGTTTATGTGGTTGTTGATTTTGTTGTTTAGCTCCACAGTGCCCATTGGACTTTGCTGTCTAAACCCACAGACTGCAGTATGTACCTGATGAGATGCAGCGAAATGTGCTTGAGAGATCCAATGTGCGAAAAACTGCTCCTGACTTTTCCGTTCATATAGTTAATTCATTAAGTGAATATGAATGGATATTGTTTAGAGTGATAGCATACGAAACGTTACCATATGAGGTGGACTTATCTACAAGAGTAAAGGCATAGCAAAAGAGTGTAAGCAGAATAAAAAACAAAAAAAACTCAATGCAGATTTGATCAAGAACCTCCCGATAAGTGGAGATTGAATAATGTGTTAAGCTGATTATAAATTCGTGATTCTAACCTCAATAGTTGAAAAATATTACATCCGGGATTTAACTGGTTATGCAACCACATTACAAACTGGAACATATACTCGTAACAAATACAACAGATTTAAAAACACGCAACCAGACTAAGCAAGTATATCAAACTATCAATCAAAGGTAAAACTGTATGACAAATAAATGACCAGTATCCTTCAAGACTAGGACTCAGGAACACATTCGGATAAGTGCAGACTTCTCTCGTGTTCATGGAAAGTTTTCTTAGAGGTTTTAGTCTTTAATTATTTCATTACACCATCTGTATTGGCCTCTAATTTTTGGACTAACTCTACAGACCACTGATTTCAATGTCTGTATTCGTTAGCTGCTGGTTCCGAATATATTACTTCAATCTCACGATCCATAGCAAATCACATTTTATATTACGTATAATAACGGAACTCATTTCCTAACCCAATGTTTCCAGAATGAATGGACCAGCATCTACATTCTTTTTCCATTGTCCGTTATAGCTCTTACACTTGTCAGTGTATGGAAGATATAGGATCGTCGATTTCATTCGGAACTACACACTTAGCGAGAGAGAGAGATGTTGGAGATAATGGCTCCTAAACTAAAGGCTCCAGGGGCCGGTTGTTCAAAATTATTTCAACCTCAACTAAAGATGTTTTCAACATTCCATCACTAAATTTCCTGACCTGTGTTAATGTAGTCAATAGTATTTTTACCGTGCAAATGACCCTGACCCATAAAACACCTGTGTGAATCGTCTCTGGTGTTCAATAATTTGTTTTTGACACAGTGACTGTAATGTTCGCTTCGACTGTCCATAAACATTGAAGAAATTAGATTCGTTTTTATTGGAAATTCCGTTTGAGGCACTTCGACTAGTACTAAACCTGGTCAGTAGCATGGTGGACAAACCTAGTGGACATGACTGGGCTGTTTCTTTGTGAACCGTATACTTAGTCAGACAGGCCAATAGACAATCTTATCTATTTGACGTCTTGGGGTAGAAAGTCAAATACATTCATTAAACTGACAAAAAAGGAGCCATACGTTGTTCTCTCAACTACCTCATATATTACGTTTACATCTAATGACTACCTTCACAGATCTCCTCATAGTTATCCAATAGTTTTCTCCCATCGCTGCTGTGTGACCTTCTTATTCATGCTACTGACAAACAGTAAGTTCCGTAACTCAATGCTTGAAAGTAGATATAAAGTATGCTGATTGCTAACTATCAGTGTTACACACCATTGGTCCCAGTGATCACTAGCGTAGTGATGAACAGCTGTTACAGTCTAGTCGGGCCTTATCGATACTACGCATGCCAGAGAATCGGACCCACAGCCCGTGAATAAGTAGTAGATTGTGTTCTCGCTGACCACTGCGCTAATGACATCATATTAGACACGACCGAATTATCATATGAGAACGTTCAACAACCTTCGTTTGTGAGCACTGATCAGGTTGCCTCCAGCGGAGGCACAGTAACTGTCCTGTTAAATCCAATTGATAACCCTTCGACTTGAACTTCTATCCGAGTTGAAATCACAGAAACCATTAATTTGTTGAGCGATATCTTGGTCATTGGTAAGTAGTATGGGATTTTTGTTTTCAGGTAGATTGAACGTCACCCATTACTGACCGAGGCGATCGGGCAATCGGATTATTACGCACAAGCGAAAGTGGTCGATCGTCCATATATGATAATTAGATCATGCATAATGTGAGGCCAGTGGTGCAGTGGTCAACACGGTTGACTCATGAAAGCGTGGCCAGAGTTTTAGTCCCAGCCATTACAAGGATATGCACCAATGGCTAGATGTAACAAGATCAAAACTCGAGACTGGTGCTTTTTTTCGAAAGTGATCAACTAAGAAGTCTATGGGAATGCGTCAGCTGTGATGAATTATGGGTGATGTTCAATCTGTATGAAAACCAAAATCCCCTACTACTCATCAGTAAACAAACATTTATCTACTAGACCAAAAGGTCGCGGTTACCGGAGTTGCAGGAAGACATATGAGTTCACTTCCTTAGGTGTTAGGCCCCTTTCGTTCATAGGCTGAAATCGATCAGCCGTTTTATGATTGGACTGCAAACGACCAAGCATCCACCACAGCCTCCAGAAGGGGTTGAGAAGCGATTTTTGCAAACATTTGGTCTCAGTGACTACCCGCTTTATACATTGTTGTCTATCATTGACCCTTAATACTCACTCCACCATGGTTGTGCTGCCTCTACCTAAGTTACTACGTTTTCCTCTCAAATGTCCCTCCATCTCTAGATGATAAAAGTGAGTACTTCTTAACTGTTTGTGACTAGACGAATTTCACGACATCCAGACCTTTATAGTTTCGTTCAACTGTAGTCAACATCCCCACCCCTATTGTCGTAGATAGGTCATGACCCAAAATGATTATGTGGTGGGTTTTATAGTGCTGTAATCAAACAGCCATCTTTAATAGCGTTAGCCAGCTACTATTCGCACAACTGGAGTAGATGATTAGAAGTGACTTCCATACCGAATTTAGCCTCTTTTTACTTACATTTAACCTTGGTTTCACCCAACACTGAATAAGATGATGGCGTCTTAAAACAGTCAACTATAGGCGATCAAGGCGGCTAGAAAGACGTCGTAAATAAGATCGGGAACACGTATCCGTTCCACTACTGTCATCTGAATGTCATTTTGAGGTGATTTAAAATTTGTGCTTCTGTGTGTGTGGTGCAGTGCAAGCCAGTCGGGGTGGTGGTTTAAAGCGCAAACTTCCTTTGGCTTCAGTCATTGTGACAGTCTAATCCGTTTCGGATGCCGCCAACCGTGTGTATGTGTGTGTAACGTTTGGCAGCTTGTCTTGTTCAAACCATCTTTTTTCATCTTCAGTACACAAAATCTATGATCTAGAAAGTGTTCTGACCTTAGTGCACAGGATCAACAAACACCCAACAGTTATGTAGTGGCAAGAACCTGCAGTGTTTTATTGTGGATTAGACTACGAAAAATCACCTTCATTGGTCCCAGCCCATTTTGCTTGAAACTGCTCTTGTGGCTGTAGTTTTAACCACGTCAGATGAGCCTACGGGCAACTAACAGCAGGAACCGGGGGGGCTCGAAATATGTAATATATTTACGTGAGGTGAACGACGATACTAGCTTTACTTACTTGTTCAGTCTAAACTGATCGCAACCCCTCGTTTACCAAGGCCTTAGGTTTTAAGCGACACAATCTCCGTTTTCATCAAAAACGGTTTATCCATCGATTGCGCATTCTATGGTAGTTTTTCATTCCCATGTTTTGCCATTGACAGTTGCACACCCATCCTAACATTTTCCATCTCTTCCGTCAGTCCGTCCCTCCAATTCCATAAGAATGCAACGTTCAAATCTGCGTGTCAGCATACAGACCCATATGCCTTCTATTTGTCACGAACATCTAACAGAATTAATTGCGCAAGCGGAAAATATCCTTGGCAAAGATGTCCAATGCAGCATAGAACCTAGGGTGAACCTCTTACGCACATCTGACAAATGAAACAGTTTATAGTTGTTTGTGTGGCGTTTTGGAAGTGCAATGAACCAAATATAGCTTTTCTTTACTGAAACGGTTCTTTGTCTTTGTTTTGAACTTAAGCCGTTCTACAAAACTTTAGAATACTGCATGAGCTCGTGTACTGTGATGTTGAACCTGACATCAAAGACATCGTCACATACAAACTGTGGTTTTCCCTGTCCATAAGGTTACTACTGGCTATTTGAATTTTGCAAAACCGGATGACGATAGGACTTACCTACCCCGAGTAACCACTATTTTGATGTCGAGAAAGTCGTGAAAATGTGGTAGTCCAAAATCTAAGGGGTTATGCTAGTGAAGAATTGTGACTGTTGAGACAGTGTATGTTGTAAAACCTGAGAATTTTATCACTCAAATTTAAAAAAAGATGTATTGCAGATAGCTAAAGACCGTACCACCTAGTAATCGTACGAGCACGTTGTAATACTCCTTTCATTCACCTAGCTATTAATATATATATGCTAATAAAGCCTACTAATAAAGTAGTATGCTGTATGGCTAAACATTATAAGTGAAGGGTAGTATACGGCGTGCTGTGTCGCCACGTTTAACTGAAGTTTGTGATGTACACATTGTAACTTTGGGCTTGATTACACGACATTTCATGCTCCGGTCATCAGATACTCTTTACTCTGGAACCATAGGAACCGATTTCCCTCTATCCATTCTGTACCAATTAACCTACCTGTCAGTGTGCTTCCGCTGTTCGAGTAAACAATTTTTACTCCAGATTAAACAAGGTATTTGCAATAAAAACCTTATTTTGTAATTTCTTCTTGTATATGGTTGGAGATGGATGGTTGACTAAAAAGAGATGATTTGTACTAACCGAGTCGGTAAAGCTAAATAAAGAAACCATTTGATATTTCGATCAGCCAGCTATCTAATAAAATTCAGTACCAACCCTCCCCTCATAAGTTGAACGAATCACACAAAAGCTGAACACAGGAGGGATGTTTAAGAGTGAGTCTAGCATACAGGCCATATGTCTTGCGGTTCATTGCAATTTTCTATGCATACTTTTTAACTATCGACGCAGTTGTGTTTCTGTTCACAAACCAAATCGTTCGGACAGAATCACGGTTAGTACGAAGATGGAGGGGACAGAATATGGTACTTAACTGACAAGCAGCTGGTACGTGTGTAAATTACATTCGCCCAACTTATTTGTGATTGGGTACATTGGTCGAATATTCACTCACTCAGGCAGCATGAACGGAGCTACTTTTGGTTGTTCCTGTTCCTGTTTGTTTCCAGACAATGATCGTTTTTCTAGTCTTTACTGAGTTTTCGACAATCGCCCAGTCAACATTTCTCTCGTGACATTAAACACGCCTCTCGTTTGTTCACCAGACTCAGTCAGACTTCAATGAGCGCGATTTAAGACTGCTGAGCCACTAAAATGATTGAGGGCGTATGTGAGGGAAAACTAAAATATGTGATGTTTAACGTTATCACCTGCAAACCCAAAGCGGTAACAGTTCAGACCATATAAAATTCAGTATCCCATTAACTGGAAGGAGTGAGTTGGTTTTTTCTGACCGTAACAGCAATGTTTCGAGCCACATTGACGCTACAATTACAGCTACTGATAATTTTCGGCTGACTCAACGGAATTCCTACTTACGGTAATGTTGCGGTACTACTCACATACCGATCTACTCGATTACCGGAGTTAATCCAGTGGCACACCTTCGAGACTATCATAAGGAGTTAATTTCCAAGACGATTTAATCACACTTCGTCATCCTACATTGAAGTTTGCTAGGATATCACAGCCAGTAAAACGTTAACTCGTCGCGTGGCTTTTAATCAGCATGAGAAATGCAGTTCATGCACTAATTTTTTTGATCATAGGAAACTGTTCTTCGGAACAAAGTTATACTGATTGCGGTAATAATTTTTTGCCTACCCTTGTACAGCGAAACCATTGGGGTGAACTGGTTCGTGTAAGGATCAAAACTTCAATTAATTACGAGTAATTCAGAAGAGTTTGCCTAGGTAGTCAATACCGACAAGCAAGTGTAGATACGTAAGAGTCGGACCAATCGGGAGCAACAGTTGTGTATTTTTCATATGAGCAAAGCTATGTCCTGTCACTCGAATCCGGGGTGAAGTTGCTCTCTATCGCGACAGTCTCAAACCATCGGTTTATTTGAGATCAACGTCTGTCTGGATTGAATTAAGCAGGTTGCCTTACTCGGATAAGAGTCACGAAACTTGTCGCCGGCGTTTGAAAAAAGTAGGCTTGCGGTCTCTGTGCCATTCACAATGACAGCAAAGATATCTTCTTAATTTACGATTGGGTTCACTTGGCGACGCTCAGTTACATGGAAACCAAATTTGTCCAAGTTTGGGGGCCTTAGCTGTAAGAGAATCGTCCGCTACAAACAGAGTAACCCTGTGACCGAATGCACTTCAAACAGAGCAATATATTGACGGGAAAAGATGTGTAATTACTCCGATTTTTCGCTATCCTCCTTGTGATTCTGATTGGCCATTCGGCCGCTTAGCCCAAACGACATGAATCGCAGGTGAGGGTTAGTGAGACGATAAATGGTTGACAGTGACTGTGGGGGAACATAGCTGAAACTTTAGATCATAGATCATAGAGTTTATGGAACACATTTGCTTAAGTGAAACAAAAACACTCGAATGTTTTTAACAAAAAATGAGTCCACATAACAGTATATCAGCGATTTATTTTGTCAATAATGTACATGCCTTATCCTAAAACAAATCATAAAATTAGCATCTCATTATTCTTCTGATAGCAGTGGTCTTTTAATGCACTTGAACACTGCGGTTTGTTCCACTGATTCTCTCCTTGAACTCACTAACAGCACAAAGAAGGAACGAGGACTTTAACGTTATTTCAGTTAGTTAGACTTCTCAAAACTGATAAAGAAGAATGTCAATGAGACGTCAACCCTTAGAAGAAAATAACCAATAGGTTGGATGATTACCAGTGGGACCTATGACTCAATTATCGTTGGCACAAACTTACCGGTGTGTACTGATCACAGAAATTTACTCCAGAACATCTATACAATACTCTAACAACTCTAGGTTCTGTGTACATAAGTATATAGGGAGAAATCATACGGATTTAATCAGTCAGCCAGAAACGATTTGTACTACCGAAGACACCAACTAAGGTAGGTCAGGGAAATTGCTGCTACCTAGAAACAAACGATAATGTTGTACCAAGAATACGGATAAATAAGAAAAGTAAACATGGAGAGTTTTTTCATCTAAAATTCACTTACCTTACTGTTCGTCCTTAGGTTGCCAGGATTATTTTCTTCCGATTCTGTTCTATCAATTGAGGCTTTGCTCTTTTGATCACTCGGATTAACCAAAAACATTGTGTAACCAAAGATACATCAAAGCATCTTGATCAGATTATCGTCCAAAATGACATCTTAGTTTGGTCGATAAGTCATACACTTTTAGAGATAAATGGTCAGTACCACCATAACAGTCTCAACATTCAATGTGTACAAGCGTTTGGATACTCCGTGAGGTCTTCCTAGTACCGTCCCAGTGATACATATGCAACCTCCAGATAATCATATTCAGAAACTCAACAATACATATGTACACATTACCAATTGACATTGGAATGTGCCTGAAGCATATAAATTGTACGATCGATTACAGAACCAAAGTATTACAATACCTTTCGTAGTTATACAGACAAAGTTGTCACCCTCATGGAGGAACTTCTGAAGGAACTGACCACCGTGGTCCACTTTATCGAGCGATCTGTCTTGAAGGGAAATACAATTTATTCCGCGCATCAGCGGAACAAAGGACAGTGAATAGATGCCAAACAGTATACTGGGACTGTGTTGTGTAATGCATCTCCATTTTGGAATATAGCTACGGCTGACAATGCTTTTTATGCGCCGTTTGTAAGAGGTTCATTTCATTTTTCACATTTAATAAAAACCGTTTCTTTGTGCGTTGCGTTGCTTCTGTGAAGTACTCTTATCTGACCAATGTTCTGTATCTGTAACTCACCAATGATTTGTCCCTCATGAGTTGTGGATTTTATTGGACCTATACAGTTCGATGGGACACAGCGTAACCATGGTGTATACATAATTTACTAGAGAGGGAGTTCTAGTGATTCCAGAAATCCATCACTAATATGTGGCCTGAAGTACAACTGAGTAAAGTGAGTAAAACCGACGGCGTGAGATAATTCGGATTGTCTTTAGAACGACTAGATTAGCTATCTCGTGTGTACTGGAGTCCGAGTTTCCAGAGATTTTACAGTACGGACATACTGACCGGTCGGACCAACACAAGTTCAATACTGGGGTTCAAGATAATGTCCGGATGACGGTCTCTCTCTTTCTGTCCTTAAGAGCTCTAAAAACCTGGCGGACTTGACCCCTATATGAAGTAGTCCCATTTCTGAATTACACTGCAGTGGGGAATACTTTATATATCTTTTTAATTATAAAGCTTTATATCTGGACATCATAACACGTAGGCGAAAAAACACATATAAAGGAGGTTAAGGAAATAAAAAGTATGAACGTTATCATAAACAGTGTGTCATAGGTTGCATTTCGAGTGAACATGTTTCGTTGGCCTCGGCTAGAAATAAGATAGCATCCTGTGAGTTTATGCATTACTGTCAAAATGTTTAGATGTACAACTCATATCACACGTGAAATATCTGATTGTTGCCTCTATCCTAGCTTAGAGCGTACTGACACTCATGACATTTCAACCAGCGGGTCACTTTGACGCCATCCGTTTGAACCGTTGAATAATTTTAGAAACAAGAGCAACCTGGTTTACTAGCAACCATGTTAGTGTGTAGTACGTTTAAACATTCGATGGATTCAACATGACGGCATGGTGCTATAAAAAAACGTTAGTGAATGGAAACGGACAGCATTTAAATGCCATTTACATAAACAAGCCAGATTTTTAATTCTTACAGAAGCAGTGCTGTAAAATTGTCACTTCAATGAGCGACTGAAGAAACACTGGCTTCGTAGGCGACGAAGGCTAATGGTTCCCTACACATCTTTGACTGATAGACCACTAATCTCTACGGACAATCCATCAGAGTTGATGTAATTATCTGTGTGAGTCAAATCCCCAGCTACTTACAGAATATACTCACCAGTGGTAAACGCTGAGGTGGGCTTCTGACGACTTTGGAGTTGAACATTGTACCTATCAAAACCACATTACGGAGTTGCGCGATCAGCCGATGTCTATAGTTTGTTGAGACAATTTTGTGCCCTCTACGTAACCGAACGTCAACCGAGAATATCGTCTGCATACTCCAGATTCCTAGATCGATTATCAGAAGGTGGTCTTTCATCTATAAGTTAAAATTCAGTCGAAATACTTCCCCGACTCTAGTCAGAGATTGTGTTGAACATATAAAGTGACAAACGACAAGTTTGTTCAGTAGCGGTTAAACTGTTCAAAGAAGATCATACCACCCTCCTCCTACGAACAATCCTTTTGGCCAAGAAACAATTGCATAAGGTTTCTCCCTTAAATGTGCAAATCCTACATAACTATTCAAGAGAATCGGTTGGGTCTTAAACTGTCCCCTGTCCCCAGGAAAGATACAGTCACACCAGATCAAACGCAACCTGTTTATATATTGACCCGGGGTAAATTACTGTGATACATATACTTGTTTATAAGCAATCTCCACACATACCCAACAAAAACCGCGGTCAATGTTTATTCAATAATGGTTTTACCTCGTGAACCACATCGAATAAGCACCCATTAATTGAATATTGAGACAAATGAGCAACGCTGTTGAAACATACTATTCCGCAGAAGTGAATATATAAAACAGACTAGATGTTCTTTTCGAATTCTGATAAATAGAATTACTGAGTCATTTGACACATATGTATTACGAAACAAAAGCTGCTTTAGAAAATTACAAGGTAAACCAAGCATGTTTTTCAAGTTCATGAGACAAGAACCAACCTGATAACAGTCCCCAAAGTGCAATCCTCATTAGTACTTCTCCAAATGGTTCACGTTGCAGGTAACTAAATGTTGTTTTGCTTGTCCGCAGTCTGTCTATTCAGTCCACACTTATTTGTCTCTCGGTTCGACCTGTTCAGACAGACAACATCTAAGTGCGCTTGAATCCATACGATCACATAGATACATACATTGGTTGATTTGAAGCTGGATAGTTTAGCTGTTCCCCTGCCACGTTTTAGTCCAAACCACAGATGAATTTTATGACCACTTCGGATTGATTATGTACTCATCATATGCTTTAAAATAGGGACACTCGACGATATACTTCCCACCAGAGATTCTATGGTACTTAATACACTTGGAATAGTCATGGTAAGTAGTATAACCATTTTGGAAACGCATCACCGTCTTGCTTATTGTGTCACATTAGTATGGTTCGAAGTTCATAGACTGGAACGATATGTCTGTCAGTGGAAAAAATCTCCATGGAAAAAGTATGCTCTGTTTTGCTCAGAATATGCTTCTCGCTGCGGGGAGGAGCACTGTATTTCAGCGGGGTCTATGAATGTGCACAACAAGAAAATACATTGTTACGGCTCGGCTTACATGAACCAATATTTTGGGACGGGGTTTGGGAAATATTTCACGACGTACAGTGAACACATTTGAAAACGTGGATACCAACTATGCAGTAAGGCAATGCTCTGGTGACCTCAAACGAATAGTCGTCGAATCAGGCCATCTGATACAACCAGTGAGTCCACAGAACAACGGTATGCTATTCAGTCAAGGCACAACTATGTATTTTTGTTGCTCTGTTGTGACAAAACGGTTTGTCAAGTACATTCAGTTTTAAGAGGAATCAGCTAAAAACTTCATTAACAGGTAGAACGTGTTGAGTGGTTAGAATACTACTTCTTTTCAACGGTTTAAATTGATTTATCTTTCTCATTTTAAGTTAAAATCCACCCGCTGTCCTGTTTCGAACAGAAAAAGCAGTAGACATGAGTCTCGCTGTCATTACACCTCGCCAGTAGTGCATATCCTTGCCATGGCTAGGGTTAGAATTCCCATCATGTTTTCATGAGACAGCGGTGTTGACCAGTGGGTCATTCTGTTATTTCATTTCATATGCACGCTTTTAAGGACTACACACGGGGAAGTTCCAAGTCATCTGATAGCCCATACGAGTTCGTAAGAACCGATTACGTGAACGGACACGGATACCAATGATATGCTATAGTTGTGGTGCCCACAGTCAATGTGGAGGATGTAACCGATTGTGGGAGTTTATCATGTTAGGACATGTATCAGTTCAGATATGTGATTGGCAATAGAATAACAAGAGTATTGTTGAGAAAACGATTCTTTATGGTCGATGTAATATTGTCTGTACCGGTTCCGTGAATTTCATTCTTGTTGCTACGACAATTCTAGCTCACCAGCGAACTTTGTGTGGTTGTTGTTCCTTCCAGTCATTTCTGCTGCACGTTTCGCCGGTAGTCTGTTCGGATCACTATGGGATGTACAAAATCATTTTTCTTGTCTCTGACATTAGACCTGGCGACCAAAACTAGCAACTGTCGAACATGATTTACGGTAGGTTAGGTACATATCTCCTGTTCGAGTCAGTGAAAATCACGTACGTTGATCTACGTATGAATCCGTTTGTCAGCTGTGTTCGGAAAACTCAGGTGACTGACAGGCATGTGATCCTCAAGCGGTGTGGTTCAACCACTTCAGACAGTACCGTACATGAAGTCGGCGACAATGACGAGGGCTGGTGTGGGAACAGCATATAGAACAGTAGGGTAGACTTCTGACTGACAGGCCGTCTGTACGTACTATCGTTCTGAATCCGGAAGAGAATCTCGTAGTTATCTTGGAGCCATTTCTCACGCTTCTCCAACGAAATCAAACTTATGCTTCCTCTGGTTTTGACGAATGACTTGTCAGATCTAGCTTATCACGGGACAGCCAGTTGATCCGTTGATGTTTCGTGGTGTGGTCATTCGTTGGTTGTTTGTAGAATCACCAATTCTGTAGCTATAGGTTTGAAAACTGCTTCAGAATTTCATGGTGATGAAACTCAACTAGCAGTCAACCAGTCAGCCATTGATTGTTAGACTCAAGCAACAAAGTTATACGATCGAATGCGAAAACTCACCTTGAAAATGATCACTGTGTGCACACCATTTTATCATAACATACAAAAAAACTACTTACAACTTTCGTAAATCTCAGAGGTGCATCATCGACCTAAGGAGCTCCTTGTGGGTAAGTAAACTGTGACCAGGAAAACGTAGTTTGAAACAGTAGTTTGTCTTCTTTGTTTCCCGTTCCGTATAATCTAGGGGTGGGGAGAACAAAAAATAACCACCTTTCTCACGCCACAGCCACTCGCAGACTTATTTTACACGGCATTTTATGCAGATGTCAACATACAACTTTATTAACTTGATTTAGTCTATCTGATTGTTTAAATACACATTAACCATAAATTTATAAAAAATATTTTTATATAAATTGAACATCACCCACAACTGATCGCAAATGTTGCATTCCCATAGACTGTCCAGTCGGCCCCTTTCGAAAAGAAGCACTGCACTCGAGTTTCGCTCTCATTAGACCTCCTTAGTTTAAAAAGTGACTAGTTGTCCGACAGTGCTCAACAAATTAGGATATTCCCAACCAAAATTCACCATAATCATTATTAATTATCTTGAATAGGCTTGGATATACAACAAGAAAGTTTGTCGTATCAGTTGTGGGAAAGGCTGGTCATTGGTTTAAACAAGATAGGAATCAGGGTAGATAGTTCCCAAGGCTGTGTGTGGTCGCTTACACTATTGAACAGTAAGTGAGTAAAAGCTGTCAGCATTGTTTGGCCGGTACAGACCAACGTGGCATGCGCATGATCCCTGCTGTCAACTCATTACATTTTTTACGTTAATGTATTTGTTTCTCAGTATTGATTAATTACGTACATGCTTAATAACCTTAAACAGTTAAGCGCAACTTTCAAACTATACGGAAGTAATAGTAGACAGGTAAACGGCACGAAAACTTTCTTATCAAAATTTGCACAAACAACATTAATGGACTGTCACCTGAGGGTTGTAACTAAGCTAATTTGTGCGTGTAGTTTCATGAGCTGACCGGATTTATAATTACAGTTAACTGCATCATGTGTTTGCAAGCCTCACCCTGAGGATGATCACTCTAGAATGACCCGCCTGAAGAATTGTTGCCCGAGGATAGCGCACTAGACAGACTAATAGCATAGCCTGCACAGCTCGATGACACACTGGGCTAAATTGGACGCATGATGAGCACATTGACAGAGCGGATGGTATCAAGCAAACCTACAGATAAGGCCCTGGCGAATCTCAATCTGATCAGTAGTAGAGGATTTTTGGTTTTCATATAGATTGAACATCACCCACAATTGATCGTAGCCGTCGCATTCCCATAGATATTCCATTCGGCCCTTTTCAAACAGCAGAAGCACTAGGCTCGAGGTTCACTCTCATTAGAGCTCGTCAGTAGTGCATATCATCGCCACTACCGGGACTAAAACTCCGGCCACGCTTTCATGAGCAGGCAACTGTGTTTGCCACTGTGCCACTGACCTCGCATTAGGCACGACCGAATTATCATATGTGAACGCTCAACCACTTTCGCTTGTGGGTAATGATCAGGTTGTCCGATCATCTCGATAGGAGACACAGTTGCTCTCTGTTAACTCCAGTCTATTACCCCAAGATGAAAGCGTGGCCGGAGCTGTTGTCTCGGCAGTGGCAAGCATATGCATTACTGACGAGCTGCTCTAATGAGAGCAAAACTCGAGTCTAGTGCTTCCGCTGTTCGAAAGGGGCCGACTGGAAAGTCTATGGGAATGCGACAGCTGTGATCAATTATGCGTGATTCAGTCTTTATGAATCTCAATCTTCCGGTCCTCCATTTTATTGGCTGGCAAAAGGCTGACCTGTTTTTCAAGAAAGGCAGTGCTAGTTCCAGTCGGCTCCCACCTCCAGTCTATCTAGGGTGCAAGTTTTTGAGTCAAGGACTCTGAATAATAACCCTCCTCTTTTTCCTTTCAGCTTCTGGGCTTCGTAACGGTAAGTCTACTCACAGACAACCATGAATACTTACAACGCTACCATTTTCATCATAACAATAACTCATAAACGTTATCGGTGACTCAAAATTAAGGATCTATTAATTGAGTGTATTACGCTAGACGTTGTGTGACACAAAATTTAGAGGTCATTATGTTAAGACAATTCTCATGGTGATACGTTAATAAAGTTGCAACGAAGGGAAACCAAGTGCATTGTACCAATTTAGGCCAGAGAATTCCTTCGTCATGCGAGGAAACTGTTGCAAAATGGGAATTGGTTTATCTTTAATAGTTGTACACCACCTACAGTAGATTGAAACTTTCGTACTCCTAGACATTTCAGTCAATCCTTTTCGGAAAGAGGCACTAGATTGGTGGTTCACTCTTACTGAAAGTAATCCGTATCGTATATCTTTGTCGTGGTTGATAATTCGATTCCGGTCCGCGTGTTTGTGAGGAATGGGTGTAGACCAGTGCGTCAATGACCCCGAATTATCCTATCTAAACATTAAACCACAACTGCTGTTTGAGTAGTTTCATTTTCTGAGGATAAGTATGACAAATATGTCCCCTTCAAGATCACTCCAACTATACAAGTCCAGATAAATCAACTGCAAGTCCTTGGGTACATATTATAAATGAACATGTTACTAGTGTCATATCAGTAGTCTATCGATAGTTTTTCATCCATTTTGATCTGACACGTTTGAATTTGAGGAGTTTCGTAACCGAAAACACTATAGAAGGGACTCTCATATTTATCAGAAATTTAAACCTTAATGTAACATCAGTCTGTTGTCAGGTTAGTTTCTAGGCGAATGATCACTTTTAGGGCATAACCATTTTGGGTTGTGTGTCGTTAGTGAAGTACCACCCGCGATGAAAATGATAGCTTCTTGGGCAACCCACGTTCCCATCTGGCTTTACAGCTGGTTCAGTCACGGACTGTTCTATGTAAACCTGCTGTTTTATACGTACATGTTCAGTAAGTAATACGCTGCTGAGACGCCCCAAAGCCCTGGCAACTATATCCCACAGAGACTGTCGACAACGGTCACTGGAAATAGTTGTTGGCTCCCCACCCCGGTTGAACTATAACACACCCAACGTCTTCAAAGCTGCGTCAGACTACAAACACCTGCGGAGTATAACTGGCCTTTGATACACGGTGACGTGGAGTGAGCTGGTATGATTCGTCGTTAAAATGCCACATGTCCAATTAGGGAGAGATCTGGGTTGAATTGAGACGTTTTTAATCATTTGAATCTAACGTTTGATGTGAGTAAGATATGCTATTGAACTCCGGTCAATCCCAAAAACCACAGACCTGACCATACAGGAAGCTAGTGGCTAACCGCACGATACTGTGTTCAATTAGCAGTAAGTGGTCTGATTGAAGCCATTAGAGTTAAGAGATCGTTCAGAACAAACTAGCATATTTGGATGTTATTCAGATACACTACGGCGTGGTTCTAGCAATGGACAGACAGATTGGAATGTCACCGATGAAACAATACAAAGGTTGCATCACTTCTCGGATTCGTGGGTTGTGATTTCCTACTTCAAAGTCAGAAGTTTTTGTATGCTATTTAATTCTACTCGATCATTCTGAAAGTGTACGCGCTTTTCTTAGTGGTTAAATATGAAGCCTCGTATTCTATCTCCATTCAAAAGTAGTTGGGTGTGTTGTACATAATCGTACTCAACATAATTTCGCATTTCCTTAAACATATATATATATATATAACTAGTAGTCTATATTGATGATTGTTAAACAGTTTAGTGTTACCATACGGTAATAAAAGATACTACTTTCCACTTCGTGCATTCTGTGCGTCTAAACTCATGCACGAACTTAGAGAGGCAGTTGACGGAAGGTAAACAATTTTTGATGAGGCTAGACCAAAAATAACAGTTGAATAACGATTTGTAAATTTTGGGTTAGGAAATGTGATTCAAAACTACGTCGTACGTGTCGAACAACTCAAACTTGCCTATATCCGTGGTTCATATAAGTATTCAACTCAGCGCTCCCTTGATTTCTCAACCACGATGTCACCATTCCGTTGATACAAAGTGTAATCTCATCTCTTCAACTATGCTTAACATGTACTATAGGTGCCATGAGGTCAACACAGTAACAGCTAAACACATGTAATAGAATTTACTACGAAACTGCATGTATGTTCGAATGTGGATGAGTTTGGTGCTACCATATCGTTTGTCACATGCAAGCCGCTTCGTCTACCCGTTACACTCGTAAATCAACTCTATTCAATGTGGAGACACCAACGTTCTTCTGAAGTAAAGGTCCGAAGTTGGTCCCGTGAAAGGAAACAACAAAAACAAAGCATGAGATAAAGGCCCAGTATGCCAGGTACACTGCTTACGTAATTGAAAACCAAAGTAACACCAACAGCACAGTAGCGAGCTGTGTTACACGGTCTATCAGCATCAGACTAAGAGTCACAGCTCTGTATGTAAAGACCTACGACACTCCTCTGTTGCTCTTTTGTCGTCCAATTTCCCAAAAACTTCCCCTTTGTCCCCCAAAGGATGATACGATCCACTTTGGGAAGCACCACTCCAGCCGATTACCTGACAGAATTAGTGGATGTTAAGTAACGAACATTTTGTTTACATTTCGCGGCGTTTTAGCCAGAAATTAGTTGACAAAAGACGGAAACAAAGAGTAAACAAGATCAGTGGGCACCCCACCAATTCACTGCAGGTTCAACGGAAGAAAATGTTGAAGGTGTACATTCCATTCGTATGACAAAGTGAGTGCAAAACCTTTTCTGTCACTGTTTAGTATTTGTGTTTAGAAAGTTATTTCGCACGAAACAGAAATGATATACTGTAGATGAATCCTTTCGAGCAATACCCAGAAGTGATTACCATTCGAAGAACACGATCTGCTGCTGGTGTTCAATTTATCCCGGCTTTCTGCGACCGGACGCAATAATTAAAGTGGAGTCATACTTCGATGAAATGAAAATCATTCACTGGAAACCGTTAACGCGATAATCAACTTTGACCAAAAGATGAGGTCAACTACTTGTACATGACAATACCAAACCATATTATAAAGCTAACGTTCGAATTATTGCCTCAGCCTAGTACCACGAATTTGTCTAACTGTTCTCCTAGTCACGTGATTTCGCAATAACCGGATGGTATTTTTTCCTTTATCGGGACTATTTTGTTGAGCAGAAACGCTTTTAAGAACATCACGATAGTGAATAGTGTTTAGTCCCTAAAAGAGCAACTTCCTACGCGGGCAACAGAGCACTATTTGCATCAAGTAGACAAAAGTTCACTGAGAATAGTGATGTTCTTTTTTTATTTAAAAACTTGAATATCACCTCCGAAGTGGGGTGTATTCTTTTGAGCACTACTACTCAAAGGAGCAGTAACTTTCAGGGTAACGAGACAGTATCCGAAACTGTCCGTATTAGTTCACGTATTCAGAAACGTAGAAACCGTAAGTAAAACACGGATGGGCAATCCAGTCCAGATGTGATAATTCCGAGCTTCTAGCATGGCTTCGTGGCTCAGCTAGTACAGCATTTGTCGTGTTTGGGCATGCTGTTTCTGTCGGTGATTCGAATCCAACCGGAGCCCTGACTTTACACAATAAGGTTTCATCTAAAACACCAAGCCCTGTTGTATACGATCAATTTCTCACTAAATGTTTGTAGTATATTGCATAAATGTTTGTCACGCGGAGAGCTGCCAAATACATCTTCATACAAATCAAACTGATCACATGTAGACATTTTGTGCTTTGCCATGCTGGCTCCCAACGAATCGAAACGTTTTACCCTGGTAACCCTCGTCCATTGACCTGTTTATTACTTTTATTCTGCGTGTTAAGCTTCTTCTTTCGCAGTTTTGTTTGAGCCTTGGGTTATTTGATACTCATTCATAAGTTCCTGTCACTGTTCTCAAAGCCACGAGCCTCCTCAAATCTAATCTGTTCAGTTCATTGACGTATCTTATGGTTTTTTTCAGAGGGAAAGTTCACACATCCATTCAATTAGTCAAGCTACGGTGACACTTTCTTTGATATGCGGACGGTTGCATATTAACCTGCAAGCAGGAGCACGTCTGACGGTAGAACAGTCAAAGTACACGAGGACGACAATTGGATGTCTGTGATGTTGGTCTCGCACACATTCCTGTTCCGTTCATTCTACGATCTCCTGTCAGTCACGCGACTGCACTCGATACGTGTAGTGTGCACTTCAGTTGACATACATAAGGTCGATGGCCAGAGGTCACCACAGCAGGTCACTTTTATGACAACGCACGGGTTGAGGACTAACAAGGTAGCAATCGATCGGCTAGGTTTTGAACGCACACCCCATCCACCTAAAAACACGTGTGTGACAGACATTCCAACTTGTGCACGTTCATGATCCCAGCGGGGGAGTGATGAGGTAATTGACGCCGCAAGCGTTCACGGATGTGTTCTAGACTTCACAAAATGGAAAAGGTGTTTAACCACTGTTTTCTAAAGCGCTGCTGGTCTGTCCATAGTGACATTCTCAACTGGTCAGCGAGCAGGCCTAAGGTCCTTTAGACCATGTGTACTTCAGTGGATTACACTATCCTAAAACTGATTGACATGAACCACAGTGCCACCAAGTATTGCCATTAATCGTTTTCTATCACTGATTACATAATTTTGAGCATACAACTATCTGTTGGCTGCAAAAATACAATACATTTATAATAGACAAGTGGGTATACGCCAGACCCTCTTCCATTAATAATATAAAACGCCTTTTTTGATCAACAATCGAAACGTGTCCCAACACGCATCGACGTAAAGAACGCAGTGGGGTTTGGAAACAAACTGTATGTTTCCACCAATGTTTGGAAATACGATAAATAGTTATATGTAGCCTAGTCTGGGAACGACGGCAACAGCCAAGAGGAGAAAGAAAATAAGTGCGAGATAGACTACAGCCTACTCGGCGGCATTCAAAAGCGTTTTAAGCGAAGAGTGCGTAGAACCTTCGAATGCGTTCAACAACGCTCAAATAGGTCAGGACTAAACGACCTTGAACAGTGGAATAGTAGATGATTCGTTAAAAAAGGACAAGCATTCGCTGCGTGGAATTAGTTGCACGACTGAAGGCAGTGGCACTGAGCTCATTGCAGGTCTCCTATAGCAGGAAATTACGGTTGCAGCCGAGATCTCTAGACAAGCCACACGATCACTGGTCACTACACTGATAAATCTTGATGAGTGGCAACTACCGAATAATGACTCACCTAAAGAACAGGTTTAATTTCAGAGTTGCTCATTTATATGTTACCGTGGTGAAATCCTTCGTCGTCAGCACCATCATGATCATTAGGAGCAAGTCAATGACATAACTACCGCGTAACCATAACACAAGTCACTAAGGCAAGGTCTAGCTTCAGACATTCGACATCAAACGACCTAAACTTGAGAAACAAACAGTTGACCAGCAAGTGAGAAGAGGATGACACGTGACCGCGTATGACATAACTGCAAAATGTTAAACCATTATCAGTTGTAGCTTTTTCTTTACTGTCGTTTTCCAATGCCTACTTTATCACTTTCGGACTGATCTCAGTCTATTTGTCTATGGACGAACTACATAAAATCGGATGTGAACGAATTAGCGTACCGTTACGGAAAGTAGCATTCTGAGTCAAAATGGGCCACGCAACTTACAGGATTGCTGTTCATCGAGAATTTTAATACTCATCTGTCCATATTCCGCCATTCCTGTAAAAATGTGCCTTTAAGTTTATTCTCACAAGTTAAAAATTTGCTCTTTTTTACACCCTCCTTCGTTTTTAATGTTCATTAGATTGTTCATGAGGTTCGGGTCAAGGATATGTGCTGATTACTTCAAACGTATGACATTGTTGTATGTAAACCATACTTGAGAAAGAGATGGTCTATATAAATATCAAGACACTGTATTGCTAAAAAACGAAGATTCTCACCTTGTACCCGAGTAACAGAATATGTGTTAAGGTTTTAAGAGACTAATTTCTGTACTACATTCATTTTTTCTAACTTTGTTGTTTCCCCGCAAAGGGATATTCCACAAAATTTCGACCAATGAGCACTACACTATTCCTGATCCTACTATAGACCTTTGTCAACAAATACCATCTCCCAAATTACGCGTCGTTTCATTTTTGAACGCAAACTGTTCCACCAATCACTTTGAGTAACTTAGTGTTCTCTCTGACCCAATCGATGTTGTTATATGTGTCTCTGTGAGTAGAGCTATACGCGCCAGTTTTGGGTAGGTTATATGTGGGAGTATAACTGAGTAATTGTTGCAACTGCCTTACACACACGTTATGACAGTGTCCTCTCCAGCTGAGAAATATGTCATAATATGTTAGAAGCAGAACGAATGAGTAACCTTTTATGCTGTTCAAATAAATCTCTTCTCCTTGGTAGCGTGACCGCGCAGTATGTTTCGACATTTACTATAGATCTGTTCATACGTTGGGTAACGTCTCCTGACTTAGTCTTACTTCGTTACGAGACAATAACTTCCCTTTTTTAACTTTCACGTGACATGTTCAAGGTCAAGATAATGAACGGCCTGGCGTTGACCTTGGGTGAGCCATATTCATCTAACCCATAACTGTACTGATCATCGATCACGATGAACGCCACTGAATTAGCAGATAGAAATACCAAGTTCACAAACATTTTCTTAGTGGCTTGAGAACCAGTAGCTCATGGCCCTATTATCCCCGTTTTTGCGTTTTATGTTTACTGTAGGCTCAGCTATGGTTTCATTATAAAAACCTATGAAACCCTGTATTTCGTGTTTTTGCACAGCCCTGTAGAAAGTGACATTTGCGAGTTGACAAACGATAAGGACAATGCAAAATGAGTGACCTTGCAATCGATTTGTTTAATATGTCCATCGATTCAGTGTAGGCAACCGCTCAAAGCCCTCTTCTACATGTTACCTGTCGCCGAGGCAATACCTGTTTTCTTTCTCTCCACCATTCGCTCCAGCTGGTTCACGTGATATCAACCTACTATGAGGTAGACCCGTTTGTTTGTTTGTTTGCTAATCCATACAGCTTTAGCTGCGTTTACTGGTCCACCACTTCTCTGTTGGCAATCTCAATTCACGTGATTCGACTCGTCAATTACATTGTAAGGGTGCATGTTTTGAGGGGGTTACGAGCCAAAGTTTGCGATCATTCAGATTGTTCAGTTGCATAGACAGAAATGGTTGCAGGAAATATTGGGGGAATGTAGCAATCGTCCAGGGCTCTAGCGACAAGACCGATAAGGTCGAGTGTGCAAACACCAGTTATTTTAGATGAAAGTCATTTGTATACATCAGAAGTTCTAAGCAATGGAAGTTCATACAAACTACTGTCTGTGATCAGCATTGTTTTCTGCAATGTTAGAACACTTTACCAACTTATATTAAACACCAAATCTAGGATTGGGTACCTTCTTATCTGGCGTCCTACATAAAGGGGAAGGAAGGTCGATTGCCCTATTATTGCCCTATTAAAGACAGCTAAGTTTTGACTGTTTGGGGTTCATCTTTCGGCCAAGTGTATGTAAACCACTGACTTGATCAGCGTAGTTTGTACGTCTTCAAGCAGTAGGTAGGCTAACTTTCAATATTCACTTGGTGCTTTGAGTAAGCCACCATTTCTGGCTCAGACCATGAGGTATTTCTCCTCTTCTGTTTATTTTCCTGCCCAAATTCTGTCCGCTTATACCGACTTGACAGTTCGAACAAAGATGAGAGCTATCCAAGTGTACACAAGGTGTCTCTCTCTCTTATCATGGTAGTTCTGAGTATGGCTATTCAAGTTGTGTACCAATCCCTCTGTCTGGGTATGAAGTTGTCAATTACAATGGAGCCAGACATAATGACCGGTCAGGTCTCAACTTGGAATTAGCTGTATTGCAAATAATCCTCAGATAGGCAAACAGAACAGTACACAGGCGATAGAATGCGTGTGCATCTCGCCACACTACGGTTAGAGACAAATAATACTCGTTGGAACTCGGCCATTCATCATGTAAGTAAGTTTGATTTTACTGAAAATTTTGTTTAAATTCACCTTTACTTGCTTCCGTTATCCGCTCTAGTTGTTCCGAAAATCAGCAAGCGAACAGATGCTTCAATTCTTTGATACGGTCTGCTCCTCGTGCTGCGTAACCTCTGCCTGGGCTCATATCAAGAGGGACAATGACAAAACTTCTGTGGAACTTACAATGTCAGTGTCTATAGACGCCGTTTTCCTGTTGGTATTTGCCTGAGATTGGCCACTTTAGCAGATATTGTAACTGTCTACTAGACGAACCCCCTAATTCATTTAAGACGGTTGGTTTGTGGTTGTCCAAATGAACAGGCGATTACGAAGAAACATGTAGCAATAAACAAATAGCGGTCGAATTTTCGTAGATACCCAGCACGATATTCTTTCGGTTTAACAAGATGGGTAATTATCTTCTGTAAAACATCATAAATCCATTCATTTGGTTGTCCAAACCTCAGTTATTACTGGTAAGCATGTAAAGATACTGTTGTTCCAAGCTGCATATTGATAAGGAAGTCCAGCAACACAGGGGACAAAACTGTCTTCCTTACTTTGTGTAGAATTCCGAAATTCTGCAGAACTATGCAAGAAGTTTGCCTGAGGGGAGATGGCAGACGAAATCCTGAGCAGATGTTGTTCGTAATCGAAGCATAATACTCGGTCTTTTCTGCACGTTTGATTAGACAAAGTTCATACGGCTTCTACAGGCAGAACAGTGAGTTTGCGGCATCTGAGTCCGGCCACAATGTTACGGTGATCAAAGCCTTAGGACGTCAGTACATACAGATCAGTCTTTCAATGGATCACTAGTTATTCGGTGTAGAGGCAAGAGATTAAAGCTACCGATCGTGGGATTAAAGTGGGATCCCTTCCATTATATATATGTAATTTTGTTTCACAGTGGATCCTCGTGTGGATTTGAAACACCACAATAAATTGTTCGCTACTCAGTACATATATATAACTGGGAACTGGGGAATCTACCGCATGAGAAAGGACAACCGCTTCTAGATATGTTGTAACTGTCTGTGATTATTTCTGTATAGTTTCCAGTCTAATATATTCGGATGACAATGCTGCATGCTTTGGTGTTAGTTTTTCGTGCCATGATTTCAGCTTAAGACATCTAGAAGGTGGTTTCTCAAGTATTACCATATATCCGTAAAGTAATCCAAACTAAGCAGAATGCATCACTCCAAAGAGATTGGGAATTAAAACACAAACACCCCATCGATGCCCTAACACGTTGCAAGACTCAGCTTTGACTGACCACTCAACCCAGTTAGACTGAAAAACACCTACTATACATCATTGCTGAGTGGCTGAACTCATCACATTGGGGATGTATGCCCTTCTATGAATCATATTTTTAGACTGCATCGTTCTAATAGGTTCTGTTGTCCACTGCCGTCCGCTGACCTGGCTGTGGACTCTTAGGTTGGAAAACCATGCAGACGTAGTATCTCACCAGATAAACCATTTTGATTCATTCTAATCATATGTCCAAACATAGAGACCTAACATCACAGCCGGCGAAAGTGTTATCCGGATATTCAAAATGAAAACATTGTTAGCGTGAGATGCCACTGTAAATCATAGTCAAGCTTTGATAAAACATTTATTTCAACTTTACTCTCTTTTTGTCACAGTCATCTGCATCTTCACTGGGTAAGCAATCACACCATAAATACAAGTCAATAGATTTTACCAACAAATTGACATTTCTTTGTAATGCGAACAACTTCATTTTGCTTACTACTTGAATTCATTGTACAAATGGAATATCATTGTAGATTTACTTTCGGTAAACTGTTAGCATCCTCAATAAAGTGTGTTGAACATCCAGTTGAAATGAACAAACAAACCGATCTACCAAATGCGGCATACTCAAGAACTGCCTGCCCACTTAGAACCTATATCAACAGCACATCCTCAACACATGTTTCTAAACATACAGTGTTGTTGTAATGTTAGAACAGAGGAACCACACTTTTCGGAAAACAGGTGATTAGGTAAAACTTCCACGTCTTTCGAGGATAGAACTACACAGGGAAGGGCAACAAATGAATGCATGTGGAAATCAGCAACACAGAGTTCAATAGAGGAATCTTACTTTCTAAGAAATCTCACCTAACGCTCCTGCCAAATAATTTACTGTTGAATCATGACAAGGGTTTTCTTTGTATTTCCATTTCATGAACGAAATTTTTTGTATCAAACTTTTTTGAGATGATGATAAGATTGGTGCCAAAAGACTAGTATGTCGAAACGGAAACATACATTCGAATGAATTGTGCCATTTTCTATCAGCAGTACAATGTCTTTTCTTTGTTAATGTTCTATTGTTGAACCCTTCAATTAAGTAAAGTAAAAGCCCTTTATTTATTCCAGCCTTTTTATTGGGTGTCCGCTCATTTCAAAGCCCGAAATGGCTTCTTCTTTCAAAACACCTAGGCTTTTATCTTTTGACAAATGTTAGTTCCAAACCACTGAGCACTCTTTTGAGCTCCACTCTGACTTAATCGACCGACTATCGACACGTTTTGCTGCGTGTTTCAAGAAGTCACTAAATGACCCCCGATAAGTGTGGAAGAAGAATGTTCTTCGCTGATTGATCACCGACATTCCACCAACATTTTATTCAATCCTTCAGCGACAAAACTTTTAGTATATATGTTTTGTAATCATGATGCTTTCTATGTAAATCACAGACTTCTTATCACATTCGAAACGAACAGCTTACCGTTCCTCTGTTAGAGTCAAATATCCTTATTTAGACAGGTTTGATGTTACTTGTTCGTAAACAAGTATGCGATGACGTAACTCATTTTCAACCGACTTCACTATAAGCCACGAAATCCACAGTATCTCCTTCTGTGATAATGATGTATCCATGATTCCAGGCCAGTCCTCAGTAACCAGACGGTAAACGAAAACACAATCGCAGTCTTCCAGTTGACTAGGTGGGAAAGGATAGTGATAGCTGATCATAAGACTTAATCCTCAATGAACCGAGGCGTGAGCTTTCTTAGACACTAGCCTTACTTATCTGGTGAACGTTAATGGTCAGTGTGAATTCCAGTTCCACATAACTTTTACTCTACTCATAGGTTTACAGTAGTATACTTTCACCTCTGAATTTAACATGAATCGTAGGTTTCCGTTATCCGTTCGTATTTGCAACTGACTGGTACGCTAACATTTATTTGACTTCCATAAACTCTAAATGGGTCTTGAACAACTGAACTGTAATCAGCTTTGTTACTTATATTCCGTTTTCTACCGCACTACACTACATTTGTTTATATCAGCAACAGCCATTTTACTGCCCGAATTAACTGTTTATACTGAACTGTTGTGTGCGCTTGTAAACCTGGTCGTAAGTGACTGTTAATTTAAACTTTTTATTAACATTTTTGCTTATAACTCCACATTTGATATCAATATATATATGTATATATAATTACATGAAATCTTGCACCGCTTGCCTATATATATATATATATATATATAGCTCAGATTATCTGTAAGACTAGGCTACTAGAACGCGTAATCCGACTGTTCTGTTGATTTAACAGTTAGTATGAACTATTTTCTTGCAAATACCGGGTTTTAAATAAACTAACTCAGGATAGGAAGTTCTAGGTCTCACGGAATTAATTGCTGCATGAACAAATGTGAAACATAGTAATGAATGGGATGAGAACTGTCATGGTGGTGGTCGATGTAGAGAGGCCATGCATTTGAAAAGCGGTTGCCATAGGGTTTAGAGGAGTGACCTTTCTTTTTGAATATGCGCCGTTTCTTAAAATGTAGTATCTGTAGTGCAGTGGTCCCTAAGTGTGGAATCGTAGTCATGGGGCAAGAGTGATTCCATTGCTATGGAGGACCACATAAGTTTACCAGTATGTGTAAGTAAACAAAATATTATTTTCCCTGGTGTTTCCCAAGAAATTAAGTGTTCAAACGCGACCAGACTAGTCAACCAGCATTTAAGTGCTGGAATGTTGGTCAGATTTATGTAGGTCGTGCATGAAAAAAACTGAAAACCACCTATTTTGAGTGAACTATCAGTGGATATGATTAACTCAGTAAATTATCCGAGAAAGTAACAAAACGCCAATCAAACATCTATAACCATCCCCACTAGGCACAAGTACCCTACTAGATTGTAGTATGTGTGATTGAAGACGGTACATTCTTCGTGCGTCCGTGTAGTTTGACCAGAAATATTAATTTTACTCTGTGGTTTGACTAAGGTTACATCAAACATAGTTTTACTGAAGGATAATCAGTGCGATAAAAAATATATTGAAAGCGTTAGTTTCAGTGGTCATTAGAACGATAGGAATAAGGATTTTTCAACTTAATTAAATCTATCTAGCATCATCAATATGAAGAACTCGAACTCACTATCTGTGGGCACGTGATAAAAAGGTTGCACAGACAAATATCCAGTACATCCATCATACGTAGCTCCGATGCGAATCAACGGTATCCAACCCATTGTCCATTGTTTTGATGATGACCATTGGGATCAATCAGCTGGAATATCTATTTCAAACCGTTCTGGAATTATTGTGGATGATTGCTTGTTTACAGGCCAACAACAAGTGGTTTAAGGATTCCGAGCTATTCTTCGAATAGAAAGTACAGACGTCACGGAAAACAACGCATAACACAATTTCAACACTACTGTCAACTTCCTAGTTCTTCTGCAGTCAGTTCAACCCTTCGGCCAATCCATTTTGGTTAATTCAGGCTGGCGATCTATGCCTTTAGTTACAACTCATCATTGATGGTGAATATCTGCGTTCTTACTGGTGAGCTCATTAACCAGTTATACACTAGACATGAATGGACTGTTTACATAACTTGACGTAAACAATTCTCAGGTTGCTCAGTAACCCAGAAGTTGACCTAACGGCTGTCCCATTAATGCCACTAAACACCCAAATTCAAGTTTGCTGAGCTACTTACGGGCAGCCGTAAAAAATTTAGCAGTTTCTGAAATTCTACACTTTCATTTTTGAATTGTTTACTACTAGCTGATTATGAGTAGCCTAATTTAATGTCAATTTATTTTTTGACCCACCCTTGAGGTTCCTAAGTATAATGGCGTAACACCGATAATGTTCGCAAAATTGTCCACAGATTTTAAGGTTCCCAACTTAGATGTTGGTAGATACCGGTTTTGGCCAGAAAAAAGTGTCGTATGATGTTTATTGTTTTAAACTAACAGACAAAATTTCTTTGACATGGAAAGATGACACTTAAATTTGTTCGATTAGTGAGCGCTGTAACTTGTGTTTGTGCAGGAAATAGCTAGAAAGTGTTCTTTTTGAACAACTGGCTGTTTACCTTATGCTGATAAGTGAATTAGAATAAGGACTGTAACGCTTATGTGGGATGTGAACACAGACGCAATGCATATTATCTTTATTGTGAGATGAAAAACCGAGGTACATGCCTCATGAAAGTGTGAACGAAGCCGAGTTTCACATGTGCTGTTGGGACTAAGTGATCTGTGTTGTTTTATTTCAAACTCTCCACCGTGCGCTCACTTTATTCACACATGGCCTATCAGTCGGTCAGCCAGTCAGTCTAGAACGAGTACCTTCAAGTAGCCGGGTTTCAAACTATCGATTGCAGGTCCGTGTTGACTCTAGTGTTGGAACAAACTCATGGTTGATCAGCTTTTTTACCGTGGCATTCGTGGGTAAACTTGCGCCATCCTCTAATGGCTTACTTGATAGCCGATGAACCTATCGCCTCTGTTTGTCTTCGTATGCTTGCTTCAGTTTACTGTTGTCGCTTAGCTTACAAGACTTAAGTTACCAAACTAGTCTGCTAAAAGGGTGGAACAGCCCGATGGCCAGAATCATTGTCCCCAACAGATCCCGAACCAAGCAATGCGTTGTAAGTACAAAACGAATTTACACGGAACACAAATAACGTAAAGAGAACCGTACTGACGTTAATCCTAGTCTTAAGTCATCAGTCTCTCAAGAAAGATCAAAGGTTCCTAAGAAATGCTGATAAGTAACGAAGAATTTACTATACAAGAACTGAATACTGCTCGCTGTTAAACCTAGGTTTTATTTTCACAAAGACGTATCAGCCAACCTCTTTTGAAAAAGAGTACCGGACTTGGTTGCCTTTCTTAGCACAGTCGGACAATAATGTTTATTCTCGCTATGACCGCGATTTTAAACCCGGCCACGTCTTCTTGAGACAACACTGTTGTTCTATGCGCCATTGTTCTCACGTTAAATGCGACTGAACCACCGTATGTAAATTTCTTATTTACCGGCTCAGCCACGAATACCTCAAAATAAGGTTTAACAGGGGTACTCAATAACTGTCTTGCTATTTTTAGGATCAGGATCAGGGATAACTGTCAGGTTAAAACCACAGGAATCAGTAAACTTGTTTGGTAATACTTTGTTTAGTGGTGAGTAGTAGGCAATTTATTTGTGACGAGGGCGTACACTACTAACCGGCTCTAATAAGGACGAACCCCGAGTCTTGGGAAATGAATCTACTGGAAGTATATTAGGATGTAAAAGCTGTGCTTGACTGTGAATAATACGAACTTGCTATTGCTCAAAATTGCCTTACAAATCAACCACAAAACCAGTTCGGGCTTCGGGCCTCGGAATTCCAATGACTACTGGAATACATATCATACGTCAGGGTTTACGCTATTGCATAGATGCATTCATTATTTAACTGTTAGACTTTTGTTGTTTATTTGTGTAAATTCTCGTGCGATTTTTGTTAATTACCCTCAGTGGTGATTTCAAAATTTCTGTGCTTTAGTAGTTAATTGCGTCGGATTTATGAAATCCATAGACTGACATTATGCAAAAAGACTTGGATGCTCATTGCACAATACTCAACAATCTATACTCCTATCAAGTTTAAAGTCCAACTGATGAATCGTACTCGTCAATTACTACCCAACCAAAACAAGTTTGTTAATAAAGACCACGAGTTTTTAAGAAGTGAGTTTTTGCGCACATATTGTGCAGTAATTATTAGTATTAATGCTCTTAGTATTATATAGTGTAATATAGTATAAAGAGAGCATTACAAAAATAATGTGCTTATACATACAGTGACATAAACTTTATGAAGTAACATAATTACAAATAAAATACCATAATAAGGATGGGCCATCCTCGGTGGTAAATTATGTGGAATTACAAGATTATCAAGGACAAGTGCCGTGTGCATTTATAAAACGCGCTAGATCCCAAGAGCCACTGAATATTAGTTAGTGGTGAAACGACGTCCTTGTGGCATTTTTGAAATAAATTTCCTTATGAGTATATAAAAATAGCTTGGTAACATAAGATACGCTTAAAAGCACTTTGTTACAAGAAGTTAGGTAAGTGAGACAAACAGCACCATATCGATTTATAACTCGTATTTATGTAACAGTAGTACGACTCAGTTACGATTTAATGGTTTCAAGGACATGAGTGTCTCTGTAGCTTAGTCTGATCACATGTGAAAAATAAAACCACTAAGTAAATGATAACTCATAGATAAACAAAATAGCAAACAATGTCATAACTAATGAGGAGTATTATAACAGGAAGGTGGTTAGAATGACAAAACTGTCACTGACACATCTTCCATATCGACCACCCTATATTGCTACTCTGGCGAGGTGGTCGGGCTTGTGTACTGTATTGATCCGGCGGGCTATGCTGACTAGGACTCCGGTCCTTCCAGATGCAACCTTGTCAGACAGACCAGAGGGGAGCAGTCAGACGAAAAGCAGTTACACTCATAGGATTGTATGTCGCACTGCTGACCGCATAGGAGTGCTTAGGTAGTGAGGCACGATTCTATGGGCATACAGCAGAACTATTTTCATAGTTGCGGCACTGCCGTCTTCCGTATCAGGAAGAAGGGGGTTAGAAAATGTACCCTCAAACAAAGAGCACTCCGATCGCCCAACGGTTGACCGTGACCGCCGACGTATTATAAAAGACGGTCGAAAAACATCTACTATCTCGCGAAAGCCCTATGTGGCTTCGAGTACATCCACTGCGCGCAGCAGTGTTCAGAATGAGACATCAATGTCTTATTCACTGCGCCCTCGGGCTAGGCAAGCCCCTCACTGCCAAGTGAGTCAGACTATTGAGTCATTGGCTCGGAGTGGGGTCCCTCCAGTCAACCCCCTTCCGCGGTATAAGCGACCGGGAAGTGTCAGAAGTTATCGTTATCTTGACAGTGACATTACACTCCGGGTCTTGAAAGCTCAAACACAATCGCTAAGACTTAATACAGCCGTCTTCCTTAGGGGTAATACGTTTGGCCCAACCAGATTTGTTTCTATCGGAAATGAGGCTCTGAGATACAAAAAATCTTGGCTATCGTTTCTCATCTAATAAAGTACATTCATTGTCATATGCTCGCTGTGTTGATTATTCTGAGTTGTGATCTCTTTCCTTCACACCATTTCGTTGTCTTGCGTTGTTTCCAACTAGGATTCTAGCGCACATTGCTCTAACATTTGTGCAAATATCATCACATCTACGGTCAATAGTTTTCAGCTTTTACACATCATGTTGTCTTTCTTGTTGGTTAATTATCCAGTTAATGGATATCTTCTGTGTATCAGATGATATCTTCTGAGTATATGGTAAATAACCAAAATGTTGGTTTACTCATAACGAAAGATTTCTATTGTCAACTCATTTACCACTTTCTAATTAATAGAGCATCTCTCTGTGGGCTTGTCGTGTACTGGGTTAGCGATGATTACTTTGGAGATGCAAAATTATTCGTTTTGATATTGGAGAACGATACCTTCTTCAAAAACAGTTCATTCACAGCACAGAAACAACCTAAAACAAATTGCTCCACGGTACGTACTATTGTCATCCCAAGCTGTAAATTGGAATTTGCCTGCTAGAAAGTTTATTACTTAACTTAGAGCCTTTTTCTACAGTCCAGTTTACTTGGTTCACTGATTTCTGCAACCATGCATGTAATCCATCGGTGTAAACAGACATAATGGTGTGATAATCTTTCGAGAAGTTAAGTGACTGAACAGTAAGATGACTGTTGCTATATTACATTGAGGTTGCGTATTTTGTTTGCAGATTACACACATAACATCACGTTGACAGAATAACACCCATACAGTTAAAGTGTTCGCTTGTGGAGGAGTTTCTACAGCAGATTGCCTAAAGAGCAGGTCATGAGCTCGTAGATGTTACATTTTTTGGGCTTCTCCAGAACAGCTGACAGGGCTGATAATAGAAACTTCACCAATATGTTGTATACGGTTTCTTACTCATGGTTCATAGATTACCTGATAGACCTAGATTTTGCTGTACATGTACTCGTCTTAAAAATACCACACCTTGCGAACCTCCGGGCAATGTGTTGTCGTTGACGACACGAAGCTACAATTACTATTGTACATTATCATCGGAAATAAAGAGTTCCGAAGTGTTCTTGACAGCCTGTTTTTATAGAACCACAACATACCAGCGCCCGTGTAGTTCCAGTAATTATGTCATTGTATATTCATCACTGATTCTCAGTTGAGTACTTCTCAGACGATGGAAAAATTAAGTATCGCTGTATCGAAGAGAGTGGTATGAGGATGACTGTTTGAAGGTTTCAGACTATATCCCTACAGCACCTAGGTGGTAGAAAATTTAGGATGCTAACCCGGTTGCTAAGGTCTTGTCAGTTAGAGAGCCTTCCTACGATGGCTAAATCACTGGTACAACCCGACTTTGAGTTAACTATTGAATCTCATCAAACATATCTTATGGGAAATACCCAGATGCTTGAGTGAGTATAGCGTAGGAATACAAAGTGTGTTTTAAGGCTCAGTTCGCCTTTTCCTTGGAAAAGCTATTTACACGAAATCAGTTACCCCTACCAGAGGCTGACCCATTTCGACCTACATCATGGTTCGTCATCTGTTGCATCGTCTGGTCACATCCATGCGAATGATCTGAATAACAGTCTAAGGGATCACTCACCGAATCTACCAAAATGGATGGGTCTCCTGAACTGTACAATATATTCTTTTAGTGCTAGACTGCTCAATCTGGACCACCTGCTTGACAAAGTCATCAACAGTTGACTATAGGCGAAGACCTTATGCGCACATCAGTGACGTCAATCTGACTTTTCATGCAGTGTGACTATCTAGACGATTTCCAATTACAATGTTAACAGGTCATAATGTATGGTCGACAGTTTACGTCTGTGTCAATTTGACGTCTGTATCATAATCTTGTGTTATTATATTTAAAACACTGAGTTCCCTTTAACCACTTCATCAGAGCAGAAAGAAGACATATGTTGCGATATGTTAACATTTCGTTTACTCTCATCAGTCGCAAACGTAAAACATTCAGTTATATACATCATACAGATAAGGGTAGACAGGGATTAGACACGCATACAAGCAAACCAATTATTATGTAATCACGACCATGGCAACCCAATAGGTTGTCTCTTTCCTTCACACCATTTCGTTGTCTTGAGTTGTTTCCAACTAGGATTCTAGCGCACATGGCTCTAACATTTGTGCAAATATCATCACATCTACGGTCAATAGTTTTCAGCTTTTACACATCCTGTTGTTATTTCACAATTCTATCATCATTACCACTTCGGAAACGACCATCGTAATTTGTTTTCCTCCAGTCTTGCTTTATGTTCTTCTACTGATGTTCAGTAACCAGGCGACTTTACCAAAGAATTCCAAGCTTCTTCTAGCCTATAGAATATCAGTGTTCTTAACAACTCCAGTCCCATTATTGAGAGTGGGAGCTGTTGAAGGACGGATCTTTTTTATCAGCAGTGTTCTATTTCATTGTCACTTGTACCTAAAGATTACACTCTTCCGTTCATATTTGCTTACTGCATCTCATTTAGCCACAGCTATAACTACGTTCAACTCTAGCACTCAACTCCTGTTCTGTTCTATCAAAAACATTCATGATCATGTCAACTGTACGACTAACATTACGTTCCAGCTGTCTCGGATGGTCTTATCGTGCCGTTGTAGAGAAAAAAACTATTTTCACGTTGTTCATTAGATATTGAGATCACGCGTGATCACGTTTTACATAGTTCACGATACTGAAGTTTTTTCAGACAGGTAATTTTTAATTTGAACACCATCCACAATTGATTGCAGCTGTCGCATTCCCACAGACTTTCCAGTCGGCCCCTTTCGAACAGCGGAAGCAGTAGACTCGAGTTTCACTCCCATTAGAGCTCGTCAATAGTGAAATCCTTGCCATTGCCAGAATCTAAAATATCGCCTAGCAGGTTTAATCAGATCGGAGATTTCGACCTGTCTAGGAAGTCGTAATCGCGGGGTCATCGATTGGAGCTAACAGACAGCAGCTGTGTCTCCTATCGAGACGATCAGGCAACCTGATTATTACTCACAAGCGAAAGTGGGTGAGCGTTCAAATATGATAATTCGGTCGTGCCTAATCTGAGGTCAACGGCTCAGTGATCAACACGGTTGCCTGTTCGTGAAAGCGTGGCCGGAATTATAGTCCCGGCAGTGACGAGGATATGCACTACTGACGAGCTGCTCTAATGAGAGCGAAACTCGAGTCTAGTGCCTTTACTGTTTGAAAAGGGCCGAATAGAATGTCTATGGGAATGTGACAGCTGTGATCAATTGTGGGTGATGTTCAGGTTGAAATCAACCAAATTCCCGACTACTCATCAGTAATCTAAGGTAATTTTTACTCCCAAACTGGTGCTACTGTACTACGTTTTTGCAGCTGGGTCTATTCTGAATTATCATATCTGCTAAGCTACTTATCAGTTACATAAATGTGGTGTATTTAGGCTGATGAAGAGCGTGGGCGACTGCTAGGCTTACAAGTTGATACGACACATGTTCTATCAGACTTTACACATCCTAGTTCTATCAAAGTCAAAAGACTGTCTTGGTCAACTCGTAATGATTCTGTAATGAAGAACGTCAAGCAACTGCAAGAATGAATGAGAATAAGCGTGCACTCAAGGCAGTTAGTCCGAGGAGAATAGTTCACAGATACGTAGCGTCATAATAATAAAATACAGTAGTCAGCTGAACGAATCAAATGTGTTGCAATTGATAAGTAAACGTTGGTCAAATGCGGACAAGGCGAAACAAGTAAGTATGTCAACGAAAGTTGCAAGAAGTAAGTGGGGATGAGCTTGTTCGGTACACATTATTTTTTAACACTACTGTTCTATTGGTCATCACCATAACACATATATCTCACCCGGTTTGTATAGCTATCTATGCGTCTATCTATATTTTGCCTCCTGCCTGTGAGTATGGTTGTCAGCTGTACCAATATGTCAGTTGAATACGTTTATATGTTTCACGTTGGCATGCTGCAAATCACTGGGTTCTTTCTCATTCATTTGTCTTTTCTCTCATCTGACAACGATTTCTCTATACTCAGTAAACAGAGGAAAAAATGCGTTAGCATTTCGTTTTTCATTCTTGTGTACATAAACTATGAATTTGCAAAGAGAAAGGCAGGTAAATACCGATAGCCGTTTAGCTTTCACGTTTGCTGTTTTTCTAGTAAATTGTCGTAAAGTGAAGAGACGTCTTGTTTAGTTTCTATCAGTTTCTTTTTAAAAGTTTGCGCTAAAGAGCACCTAGTGTTAATCGAAAGGCAAACAGTAGAAAAGTTCGACACAAATGTCTACGACTGGTCATCACTACTTTCTCTGAAACCATGCAAGTCCCAAACATAAGTTTTGTTGTTACCTTTATTCGCAGTCGTCAGACTGAGGCTGATAACTGTGACCAGAACTCATGACGTCTTGCTGCGAGTAAAATCTCATCGGTGCCAGGAAGTAATATCCCAAGATATTCACTTCGATAGAATAGATCTAGTCAATTTTTTGGACTCAACAGCTAGAGGTACTACGACAGAATTAAAAAGGGTACCTTTTAGTATACAAGCCACGATCTCTTGTCCTAAAATATTCTGGGTATTTGATGTGCAAAGGGCCAGGAGACCCAGTTGTGTTAATTTGATGAATTATTTGCGCTACTATCATTCTGCCAGTAGTCAAAGGAACAAACAGATTCGACCGTTGGATTAGTCACGAACCAACTTGTTCACATTTTGAACGTTAAACCGTCACTAGACATCGCTTCATTTGTGTTTCTGCAGACCACATTTAGACCTACTTGAAATATTTGATTGGACGCTGTTTTTCCATCAATCCAATCAGTTTGCAACAAATTATTTGAAACTTATGATCGAGACAGAACTGCTGGATTAGTCCTTTTCGTCTTCGCACATGTTAGTCATGTTTATGGCTTACTGGAACTCGGACCAGTAGTTGTTTGTATCCCTATGTTAGATTAGTTTCATAACCATCATTCTTCCAAGAAGATTTTTCATTTGGGCGAGGTATCAGGTCCAGCCTGTTATTTTATGTGTCTGTAATGGTTTACCGGACTTTGCAGTGTCATGCGGTATATGTTGGTCTGTGTGGCATATTCTTAATTCCGAGGACTATTGTAGCCCATGTAGTATATTGTTACGAGTTTCTGGTAAATTTCCCATTAAAAATTATTTTAAATGAGGAGAGAAACTAGAAATCATGCATTCCCTTGGGGTCTGACAGTCCAGACAAGCACAGTGCCAGTAGATCCGACAAGTTTTGTCTGAGACGCTGCATGAAAAGCGATGTTTACGGGTGGGCTACTTGGTTGGTAAGAGCTAGGTTCCGAACACAGATGCGGCCGGCTCAAATTTCTTTTAGACGATTTTATATTTTGAGTTCAGAAAGTACGAGACACATTACAGTGGGGGTATCTATTTAAGACTCAGAAACAAGGAATAAACCATAATTACCGAACGGACAGTGAAGCCAGGAGGGCTATATTGCATGCTTAATGTTATGACAGAGTTTACCACGTCTGTACGAGTGCTTACTACATTCCGTTACAGTTATCTAACCAGATCCAAGTAGGAGAACCGACTGTGGTTTAAATGTCGGTGCAAAGTCTATCCCACTACCGGAACAATGAGGGGAAAACAAACAGTTTCTTATGAAACTCCTGAATAAATATACACCTTCTGATAGTGACTGCCTCAACCGTATTCAGATTCCTGACAGCCTGAAATGGACTGTTTACATCCGAACCACGAGGAAGCTAACATTTTGAGTATGTAGTTAAAATAACTTCGCCATAAATGTTTCCTTTAGAATGAGGCTTTCAGTCGATCGGTGCTCGGTTGTATTCACGAAGGTTGCGTGATGTGATGTTTGGTCTGACAATCTTCTGTGTGTGTCCTTGACAGAGAAGGTTGTTTCAGAATGGATATGCTGAACCACCGCGTCAATTTTGATTTCTGCTTACTTTAACAGTATGTTCGCCTACCGAGTTTAGGAAGGACGATGTGCAATGACCAGTCGGAAAATCACAAGTGATCTCGGTTGGATCATTTACAAACTGACTGTGATCAGTGTTTGTCATCTGATTGGCTGACACAAGGAGGGGCCGAGACATCAAAGAGAGTCGAGGGTTGTGAGTAATGCATCAACGAGTGATCGGTTTTCTGTTTGCAACCTGTATATTCATGTAGCAGAATTAAGACTGAGTTGTGCTGGATGTCAACAAATGTCTCATCTACCTTGTCTAATGTTGATAAAATAGTTTAGTGCTTTCTCTATAAAAAGTCCATTTTCTTGTGATACTAGAAAATTTCTCCCACCAGTTTTAATAATATATCGTTCTAGATGTTTCTGGAGCATTGCGCTGTTCTTTACAAGGCCAACCCTTGTGGCAGACAAAGTCCAGTTGATCCATTCTCTCGAATAATCAACTTGTGTCCAACAAACTTTAGCAACAGCGATGTAAACGATAGTGTTCTTACTTATACAAGAATGACTAGCAATCCTCTAAAGCTGTGGAGGTCAATGGTAAATTCTTGAGATTTCCGTACATAATTGACAGTTACTGCTGTAAACAAATTTTACACGAAGTGGACGATGTGAGAACGTTAGAGGGTGAGAATGGGAACTCGAACAGAAAGGGGTTACAAACGGAGAAGAGGTCAAATCTCTAACTGTAGGGAATGAAGAATATTTTTTTGGTGATTTTCACTCCGATGGTGGTATCCGATTGTTGGTCGGTAGTAAAGGATTTTGGTTTTCGTATCGGTTGAACATCACTCACAATTGATCGGAGCTGTCGCATTCCTGCAGACTTTCCAGTCCTTTCGAAGGGGGCTGATTGGAAAGTCTATGGCAATGCGACAACTGCAATCAACTGAGGGTAATGTTCAGTCGATATTCGATTGTATTAAGAAATGTTTCTTATTGTTACTCTTCTAAATTTAAAACGGCTGGTTCCCTTCATAAATTTGAAGAAAGCAGTAAGAAGATGGACAGTGGTAGATGCTAGCATTTCGTATTGCCTCTTCAGTACCAAATAACAATAACGAGGAACATATATATGACACTATTAGGGTGGTAGGTGAAGAAAATAAAATAGCAAATTAGGTGGAGAACAACAACTTAAACATATTAGGTCCATGATGTTATGGGTGCTGAAAGCCTTCATACAACTGACTCATAAATCAGTTGACGCCAGTACGTCGCCGTAATGCCAATTGAACCAATGAAATTTTGACAGAAAATTTGTTCACACTGTGTTTGACCGGTTAGTATAAAACGATCATACTCATTTGGTTTGCTATGTTTTATTCGAATGACTGTTTGCTAGAGTTCATACGTAAATTGGAACATCAGTAGAGCATAATTCGTAACCCTCCAAGCGACTTCAGTCAAACAACCAGAACAAAATCTTCTAAACATGATTTATTTGATAAAGTGAAACACTAAGATTCAATATGCCAACACCGTGACATCAAGTGAACAGGCATTTGGATTCTTCAATTTCAATTGACGTTGTCCACGCAATCTGTAAATCAAGCGAGAGGTGGTTTGGATTTCAAGATGACTAGATACAATGATGAAAAACAAGTGTTCATGTAAGTCCCAGTCGGGTACATAAGGTTGTGCATAAAGTTAACCATTACGGACTGTTTGGTCAGGACTCACGTGTCTGGACGGTTGCACTCGCGTTCCCACTAACTTGTATTTCTTTATCAAACGAAAACACTTGAATTCTGTATGTGCAGCACGCAGTCACAGGATGGATCAGAAATTGTGTACCGTCCACAAACTAAGATGTTCTTTTAGTTAAATCTGTCCACCTCAAAAGGTACTCGTTGAACCCATCATCGGCCCAAATTACTTCTATACCTTGACCGTTCTCTTCTGCAATCATATCCAGAATGGGGAACACAATAAACAAAAATAATCCACTCTAACACTTCACAGTTCGTGACCGTCAACTGCATAGACAAGATATATCTGGAGACGAGTTATCAGTCTACGGATATAAGATCAAGTCATCTAGTAGGCTAACTACTGTTAGTTTGGTTGCATTCATTTGTATTGATCACTTGAACAATCGAAACGTACTCAAATAATGCTAATTGTAATATGTGTATTTAATTATCAATTATCTGCCAAACAAACTTGTACACTGTTTTACATATCGCCATGTTGTTTTGGAAAAAAAATAAACAAATATTTACCACGTCTGCAACAAAAAAGCTATCACAATATTTCATGAATGTCATCTTCCAACGAATCAAATGTGATCTACTCACTAAAACTGGTTCCAATACCCCAGAGCAAAAGCAACGTGTAGTAACGGAATGCAGACTGACAGAACATGGTTGATGCAGACGAACGAAAGCAGTCTTCTTTCTGCTCACAACACACTGTAGTGACACTTTTATATAATCGGTGTCCAATCACAATACTCCACCCGTTAGATAATAATTTACATTTTCAGTGCAAAAATAGACAAGGTCACCGTGGATTAGTCGTGAAAAAGTTTACATATTTGACTGAAAAACGATGACAGAGATTTTGAGTTCTGTGTTTTGCAAAAATTGACGTAATCGTCAATGTGTGATCAATTCTCATTCGCACATTATCAACTATATTGCACTAGAAATTGAGCAACTTAAAATATCACCAACTGCACCTGATCACGGATTGTGGTGGTGAAATCGGTACAAGTATCGTAATACGGGGATAATGCTAAGAACGAAACAATGTGGTTGACATAATTCTACCCTTCTTCGTGAATCTCTTAAACGATATACAAATCCTAACTGGCAGCATTCGTCTGATGTTCCAATCGACCTGTAATTCGTTTTTGTTCAATGCGAAACTCGCACCTCGATCGTCCAGATCCACACACAAGTCTTCCGTAGCCGATTCACACAACTGACCAACTAGCATAAACTGCCTCGGGTGTACAGATCAAGCTAGTCTGACTGACGATTGCCTGACTGCGTTCGATTGCTTCACAATGATTATAAATTGCGCAACACACAAATGTGTACGTATCAGTTAGAAAATTACATTAGAGAACCTGCTGTCTATTTCGCATCTACATCCAGTTCGAAGTATTCACCGGAAACGCTGTCTACAAATTAACTTAAAATTAACCAATTAATCGTTTTAGTGAATAGTCAAATCTATGCAGACACAATCACATTCCGGTAGCGTCATGTCTACATCACCAGTGCCAGCTCGCAAACACCGACAAATACTGTGGGGTAACAAGTAAGTCATTTCAAGATAGTGCCTCCGAATTGAAGTTCGTAAAATTGCCAAAATACGTGAACGGCGGTATCATGGTGACATTCCACACGGTCAAGTGATTATCACTGATAGGAATTAGGCGGTGCCTAGGCGTGTGTGTGTGTGTCACTCATGAATGTCCGCATATCCACGAAATAAACTCTCCGGAAGTGTTCATTGTAAACAGGTTCACGGAACATGTTTACAATCAGTTGGACTGAATTTCTCCCGAGTAATGTGTGGGCAAGATGTTGAGCAGATTTTGTCTGCTTTCAGCGGAATTTCTTAAACCAAAGCAGTGCGTTTTCAAGACTCAATCACGATAGAGTGTGGACAACCCGCAAAATTGAACAAACCAGTTGTACCAGCAACGATGTCAATCAAACTGCGCGCCCAACAACTTGTGCGTGTTCCCTTCTCCCTTCCAGGTTTCGCGGCAGCTACGTACCTGGACCAAGCGGAAGAAGCAACAATGGAGGAGAACAATAATTAATTGTAAGACGATTGTTTTGTTGACTTGTACACATCTCTTTTTACCATCACGTTGTCAAGCTTCTGTTTTGCATGTGCTGCCAAATAAACGCTTCCTACGAATTAGTGTGCTCAATTGGGTGGTTGTGAATACGGCTTCCATCTCACCAGCTCTGTGACTAACTGTCGTACTATCCATTTCAGCACGTGCACATTCCGTCCCTTGGACAAGGAATTACTATTGATCACGTGAGTCTTCCAACTGCGGTATATTACACAGTGCAGTGGGAAATCGAACAAAAAGTGACATATGTAAACCCCTAGAGATCATCATCCGATAGGCCGGTTGCAAACAGTTGCAAAGAGTTGTGGACACGTGTAGTGAAACACACAAATCAATTCTAGTGCTCATTTTTGAAAATGGTTTGTTGGAGAGTCTACGTGTATACAAAAGCTACGATCGATTGTGAGTGATGTTCAACTTGAAATTACCTTCTAGTAATCTAAAAGAATATCGCTTAATGAGATGGGAAATTTCAACCTGTGTCGTAAGTTCTAATCGCCGGGTTATCAACTGGAGTTGACCAGTTACTGTGTCCCTCTCAAGACGATCGGAAACAACTAGAAAGAACATTAAACTTTACATTGCCGTGCGTTCACACAGATGGCGGACTCATTACGTAGATGTAACTAGTCTCTCGTAAACTTCATATAAATAACGTGATCAATATTATATAACAGGATTTCATGGAGCAACCATGGCATGAATCTTTGGCAGCTGTCACACCAATGGGTTCAAATTTGCCATACATAATCCTATGATAAAATCCAGAAAACAAAATTATTTGCAACACGAGTATACTCATCACAACCAAAAGGTCTCCAATCAGTGGGTTTCTAGTCACCGTTCTTCCGTGGTCCCAATAACCCCTCAACATATGTGAAGAAACACGGAATGGCATATGTTCACGTTCCAAATGATCATTCGGCTATTGAGAACATGAATTCCAAGCTATAAAAATCAAACCTGTAGCCTGAATTTGCAGTTCATCCCAGGTTCGCAGTTCTAAATAATCGGCACAGCTGCTATAAAAATTATTAAATTTCCTACACTATAATTTCTTCCTGATAACAATAACCTGCCTACTAAATGAGCGCGCTTTCAATATGTTCGCAGTCAAAATCTCTTCAATATAGTCACAATTGCAGCTCACTTGGCAGAAGGTCATAAGTCATCTATTCATATATATGTGTATATATTCTATCAACTCCAATTTTGTTCAGCGTGCCTCAAATCAGTAGCTACATAGCATCGAAATACCATTCGACCATAAAGTGGACCATTAAGTTAAGTGATCTGGAAATGATCACTTCAGAGTTGTGAAGTTACCCTCGTCAGTTTGCATCCAGGTGTGCGCGATTTTGCCCACACAAAATACATTCCAATCTAACACGAGCAACCAGGACGCGGAATGTATCCACCAGTTTTGTGTCAGTATGAACTCTGATTACAGACGGAAGTGTGATGGAGATTGTCTGAACATAAGTTATTTCACTTGTCTTGTCAAACTACTACTGTCTCATATTCAAAGTATTCCATGTTTGCCGTTACTTGTGAATGATAAAAACAAGAAACATTCATTACCAAGCCTCCGTGAACTAACTTCGTTACGGTTGTGCTATCAGATATGTGTGATTGGGTGCACACATTGATAATCTACTGCTGCAAAGCGATTTACGTCGTCCACCTTGATCGACCATCTTTCACAGCCGACAGTAAAGCCTTATACCTTTGCCTCAATTAGATACCTCTCTATCGTTCACTGACACCTGGGTAGACAAAAGCTTTTGTTATCTTGGAGATACAAGCCCTTCTCGGCCATTACCCATACGCCTGTCTCTGCTTATGCGACTTCCTAAATCTGTGAACTAATCATCAATCTTCATAATTTCATTATTTAAAACAAGTTCATGTGATCCCTATGATTGTTACAGAAGTACTTTACAATTTGAAACCATAAAAACATCATAAAGCAAGCATCTAATGTCCAACTTCATCTGGACTGTTTAAACCTCGGGAAATAGCAAAGGTTAGACACACCTCCACTAAGTTAGAGACCTTAGTAGACGTGCTGTAAATAACCGCGTTATTTCGAATATGGAACGACTGAAAAGGAAAAAATGGAGATTCTTGACGTAAACTGTTCACATTAACTTAAATTTTGAACAGTTTACCCACTAGATCTTCACCTGAGCTGCGGTATAGGGCACAGGGTCCATGTAGTACAGTCACATAATTGCTGGATCAGCAAGTTGATAGACGCAAACGAAAGTATTGTTATAGTAAAATAAAAACGACGATTGTCGTCTGCCTGAAACTGCTGCGGAAGTTGGAGGACAGCATAAAACCGATCAGTTCGTATCCTTCCTGTGTTTCGCTGAGGCCGTTGCGATTAGTCGTCTCAAGTC
>LUCH01000553.1:134640-161328 GCA_013368495.1 Paragonimus heterotremus
TATCTGATGCAAGGACTGTGATCGTAAGTGGGTGATGTTCAATTTGAAACAATCTAAATCCCAAAAATTCAATCTAAACTATTATCTGATTTATTCAAATTTTAATCACATTGTTCTAATACTATAGTTAATTTGCTAGTTCGTCCCAATTTTAAGCCAAGCGCACAAGTTGTCGTTTCTGTATTTTGAAGGACTTTATTGTTGTTGAGAAGATACAACGTAGAGCTACAAAACAGGTAGCGATACGACGTCCTCTACCCTGACCAGATAGGTTGCACAAATTGGGGCAGTTCCTTGTGCGCCACCGGCGAATTAGAGGAGACCTGGCTTCAGCATAAAGGATTCTCCTTCCCCCCACTAATGCTTCAAAAAGTGTGCTACGTGAAAATAACTATCTAAAGGGTAACTCACTATAGCTACAACATCAATTGAGACAATTGACTGGGAGGGAACTCCTTTTTCTGGCGTCCCAGTTTGCCCAATCTAGAACAGCTTGTCAGAGTCAGTCGTAATTGAATCATTGGCAACAGAATTCAAACAAAACCTCGATGCATATGTTCAGATATCAAACCAAGTATCTGGATAATTTGACCGTTGGAACACTTTCAGTGGAATGAGGAAACCATCAACCTACCAATGTCGAATCTACTCAGCTGTTGTCGGACGTAGGTCGTAGTACGATTGCTGAATGCCTAATATGCACTGGCTGGGTTTTTATTTCCCTCGTTATGCTCTAATTCTTTCCTTCGTAGTCCTTCTATCGCCACTCCTGTAAACCTGAAACAATCTTCCGATTTGCCTTTTTTCCCGAACTAAACAACCCAGATTTGGATAAACATACACATTCTCAGCTTTCTCTGATCCGTAAGTATCCAATAAATTATGTGAACCCACCAATCACTAACCTGCTAAAGTTAACCAATCAAATGCAGGTGGCGGCAACTATGTAACTGAGACATCCCGTCCTTCTAATAAAGTTCCCATAATCATCGTCCATCCGTATCATAACACTTCTCTCAGTAAATGGACCGTACTTCAGCTCCCCTGTTGAATAGAGCACTTGTGATTATTTTGAGTGGAACTAATGCTTCTTTAACCACTACCAGTCGGAATTTATTTGCAGCCTTTCAACTGGTGAACGCGTGTAGATATTGGAATTTGAATTTGAACGAGGCTATGACCTCATGTCACCTAGTTGGTTTGATTCATCCATCGTCACTGCTAATCAGCGGTCCCAATGATCAGATGGATGTGATCAAGACAGCATGGACAAAACGACTTCTCAAACCACCGGCCAACTTTACTATCGAAGGTGTTGGTAAGTGCGGCAGAGTCGTTTGGGGTGTCGTTTTTTGTCGTTTTTTTTGTCCAGTTGGAAGGGGTCACTATACCTGTGTGATCATAAGCACTCTATTATGAGCGTGCCCAATACAAATTGGTGGCGGGAAACTGTTGAATGCCCGTATCATGCTGGTTTCATGCTACAAGCTGAGAATCACAAATGTGATATTTTGGAGTGAATGAAAATACTATCACGTGATGTTCCAAAAAGCTTATATTCACAAATTGGCCTCGTTTTTGTTTGAATCAATCGGGTAGAGTTGAAATAACAATCTTAGTATTTAAATGTTAAACAGTCGATTTTTAGTATTTATAAAAAATGATCAAACTGTATTTGTCCATACCGTTGACACCTCTATGTAGATCCAATTCATAAATAAGTGTTCCGGTGTTAATACTGTACTGTACTGGATAAACCGGGTTTTAGTGTTCAGTAATACTCGCTGACTTGAGGTCATTTTTGGAAGGGAGAAACTCATTCTATGATTCGGAATTAATTGTGGGCCCACGTGTTATTTTGAAAGATGTTTCATGACTTTTGTACGAAGCATTTCACTCGTTCATTATTGTACAGTTGTAACTATATTCTACACATTGTTTTCGGAAGTTCGTGTTGTTGTTGACCCTACCTAAGTGTTGTTACTATCCACGGCTAGATCATAAGGGGACTTCATCCGTCTCATGTACGTATCTTAAAAAACTATTGACACATTTGCTCACATAAGTTGCGGACTGTGTACTGCTGCTGAGTACTTATTCTGCTGTCTGTTGTATCGCTCCTAACAAAATGGGTTTCAACATCGGCTCTTCTCTTCAAGATATTTACCACATATGTCGTTCTGACAGAAAACTGATGAGCAAACTGTCTCGTTTGAATGACAGAAATAAACTGTCCAGTGTTTTGTCCATGTTAGCTCCGTCCTATATATCAAGTTCAGTGTGCATTCTGCTAGTACGACAGAACAGCGGGGGGGGGGGAATGTTAGAAATTGTAAAATGTCGTGGGTGGACAGGGTGAGCACAAAATGTTGTGTACCCGTAAGCTACAATTAATACACCATCATGTAAGTTTAGTGAAGATCACAATACATCATAGGTTTGCGATTTGAAATGCAACAGCTTAACAGAAGTGACGTGTTATCGTGGGAGTTGAAAACGCTAACGACATCAGTGATGTGAATCAACCCTCAAGGATAATCTGATCCACAGTCTCTTGTAGATTAGACTTTCAATTTCGTTATATAAAATGCTGGCGATAAATGCCGTAGTCTTTCTACGGAAGAATAGAACTACTGTAGATCCAGAATTGCGGTCCTGATAAGTATGTGGTGGATGTCTCTTTAATGTTCCGAATTGATTTAAATGCTCCGCAGAAAAGTGATCTTTCTGTAACAGCCGTCCTTCATCAAAGAACGCTGTGCAACATACTGTGAACCACCAGTTCACTTGCTCATGGGATAACTAAATCTTCTTTAATACTTTCGAACATTAGAATGTGACACCATCCGAATGTTCAGTAAGAAAAGTGAGCATTTCTGTGTTAGAGGATGTGAACATCTACTGTTTTTCTCGCAGGTTACTCTTTAACTGGGGGATATGTGGAAGATTTCAGTACAGTGAATCATCGTAACAATGTTTTGCATGCTACCAGGCAGAAAACTAATCCTTGGCCACTTATCTGTCTCTGTTGCTTTGAAAAATGCAGCAAAATGTTTTGGGCTATCTAACAAGAAAAGATGTATTAAGAAGTAAACCGAAAAGAAATACTGATGGTAAACAATCTGTTTTGGTATCCTTCAAGGAGCTAAGGTTTATTATTATATTTTTCTCTCCGTATGTTTGCGGCGTCTTTGTATCTACTGCAGCTCTTCGTTTCAGGTGATTTGCAGGCTGTGTAGATTCAAATGGCCATAGGAGAAACCTGGTGCACATTATTGTCTGCAAGTGTGTTGGCTGTTCTACATAAATGCAGAGCTTATGTGTTCGAATTACCTAGGTGTATACCAATTTTTCTTATCAAAACGATCTACGATCAATACAATTTATTTTTCAGAATGTACACCATCTACATTTGAGAACAACCTTTGCATTCAGATAAACTCTTTGACTGGCTGACTAGGTAAGGTAGCATTAGACGTAGGTTTTGCCCTTTTAAAGTTCGTCGGTATATCATATCCATGTCTGGCATCAGTGTAAAATCCGGTCTAGACAAGGATATGCACTAGTGATGAGCTCCAATAAGAATGAGACTCGAGTTTAGAGCTTCCTTGTTAAGTGGGTTAACCGTAGGGTTTATCTGAGCTGTAAGTAAAAATGGGACACCGTCAGTGAGATGGTTTTTGCGGTTTTCACGTCCTTTCTTCATTAGTTGCATTTACTTGACAGATGACTCGATTAAACGACTGATTACTGCTTCACCTACAGCTTGCAACCATCAACTCAGTGAGTGTAGAGGACTCCAGCCTGTAGAAACCATCCCACAGTGGCTAACTATTTGATAAAACATTTCATTTGTGTACGCCAAATCATCATCTTTCCATCTCACACTTAGGGCTAGTCGGTCATGAAATGTGCAAAATGTGTTCGATGCGGCAGATGATTGGCTGGCATCCTTAGTATATGACTTAACTATTTAAGTCTTTGCATTCTTGAAGGAATGAGCTACAGGAACTCATTTGACGCTGACTACCAAATATCCACCCCATAACTTCATGTTCAATCATCTGTTGATGTCACCCGGTGAGAGAATGAGAACACAAACATCGATGTTCTGCTATCCGAATATGGTTTAAAAAACCACTCAACCTTGGAATGTGAACGAAAGTAATGATTACACGTTGCTGCACTCACCTCCCTACGGTGATGGTTTATCCTACCACCTAACAGTTGCCTTTGCAAGCTTGAGTATTGCACTTGCGCGTGCATGCACCTCACCTCATACAAAGGTGGTGGCGACCATGGAAAATCGAGTAATTAGCATTGTACTCGTATTATGGGTTCTATAATCCACTTATGATTAGATAGACAGATTAACCACATATAGTCCATTATGTTAGACGACGAATATGGAACATTTGTTTTTCTGTTGTATTTTGATAGAGGTACAAGGAAAAAAACTGTTCCGGTTGTGTAATAGCAAAACATCAACACGCGAAGCAAGGCGATATTTGGTCCTACGAACAATGAGGAAGCGTTGATCTGGGTCTTGTATAAAACAGCAATTCCAACAGTTTTGTGCCCCTTAAACAGAAACGAAATCTATCCCACCGTCTAGCAACTAGAGTAAGAAAGATCTGTTCGGATGCTGCAACGAAACAAAAACTGAAGACGGTTCAAAACCTGTTGAGGGTAAACAGATGTCCAGAGCAATTCATCACTTCAAATATGGTGACCAAGTTTTGCATGAGGTAATACCCACAGTTGAAAAGAAAGCCATGTTTATAAAACTTCCGTTTAAAAGAGATTTTATAGTAGATCAGTTCAACTTTTGCATGTACCGGCCAGTTAGGTGTACGTTTCCAGTGGTGACCTTAAGAAGTTGGTTCACAATGGTGCCGATGTTGAAATTGAACGTGAATGACAAGCCATTAGTCCACGATCATTCAATGTTCATGTACTCATTTTCATACTGCTGTTTTACTGCAGAATTTGTTGGTCGTATTACTGGGCAACTGTCAAAAAGGATCAAGGAGCATCATCCGGTTTGGATCCTAACTGGTTTTTGTAAATCAGTTGGTAGCGTCATCATTACACATCTTATCGGCATCAGCCATCTAATAAACGTCAGCAAAGCACTCCGAGTTTTCTACAAGATTGTTGTCAATCAATTGAAAACAGTCCGTGGGCGCATTCTGGCGATTGCCGAATCGATTACTATCAGATCACAAAACCCTAGCATGTGCTGTCAAAATATATCTGTCCAGTACTTGCAACTTCAGTGGCCACAGATCAGTCACATCCATTTTAACCAGCCATTCTACCAATCATCGTCTGGTCTGGGTCTAACCACTTATTGTGTGTAGTCTAGTAGTATCCTTTACTTTCATTCGTTAACAGTCATTTCCTGTTTTTAGTCGGTTTGTCTTGTGACATCTTGATGAAACCTGCTTAGTTCTACTGACTTGAGAAATGAGTACGGAAAACATTTGTTCATCACATAGTTAATTCAAAAACACGAAGTCTTTTGTAGATTAATTACTCAGTTGTCAACTGGAAATGTTTTGATTGCGTTTTGTAGAAGTCTTTACCGTTAGTTTAAATGTGCTCTAAACGTATCGTGTTATGTATACATGCTTACTAGCTATGACTATAAGCAAGGGTTCAGTTACTCAAAGGTAGTACGCTACACGTGTGTATTTATTTGAAGAATGGAGGAATCAGCTGCCTCTGTTTAGATGCAAGTAGTTCAGTTTTACAACATGCATCTATCTGTGCATTTGTGAACTTTCAGTTTCTTGGAATCTAACTTACTCAGCCTACCATATATGTATTAAAGTTACAGAGAACGCAAGAGTAACACCTCGACAATTTGGTGAACTTGACCGTGAATGACCTCGATTTACAACCCTCAAGTGATACCCTCTTTCAAGGTATCAACTATGAGGAACTCTCTTTCCATGAACATTGGTTGAACTGTTAAGGTTTACTTGTCTCGATGTTTCTTCATCTGCAGGTGCGTTCCACAGATCCGTCCAATCTTCTGATTCTCTTGATAGTTAGAAATGGCAACGATTACCGTTCTGCAAAGCCTATTTTGAGATGAAAGTCATTCAGTTGATAATTTAACTTGTACTTCTGATAAAATCGTCATAAGTAAAAAAAATTAATAGAATACTCGAATGGAAAGTATACACAGTGCATTCATAGTACGGGCCCTACCTTTTTACTGATGTAACTTTTTCAGTCATCAATTTAACGTGCACTAAAGATGACCATACCAGTCCTCTGTATTAGCAGTAACTCGTCAACAACCAGATTTTTCTGGCATGCAAATCAGTTAGACCATTACAGTTTGGCCTTCCACATAGCTCCAGTGGGTACACATGCGCACAAAATTATAACCACACTCAAATAGTTTGAACCGCCAGGAAAGTTTGCCAGCAGACATATAATGGAAAACAGTGTCACGACAATTGCATGTATGCGCAGCACTAATAGACCGGTTGGACGACCATAATCATTACGGCAAAGAGGATAACGCAACAAACCATTGAGAGAGCTGAGATAGTTTGCCTCACTGTTTGCTGATTGTTGATTCTGATGTGAAGTCAACAGTTTTGGTGTGTTTTACGGACAGAAAATTGACATTAAATGGATAACTTTCACTCAGTCCAATCACGATTCGATCTGCTATGCTTTGTGCACTGCTGCAATGTACCTCTTAAGTTTGTGAAGGTTCGTTTGGAGCGTTTGTCGTTCTGTGTTTAGTACGATGCGGAACGTTGAATACATCGAAACATAGTCAGGTTGCGTGTACAAAGTCGATCGCGAATTCGCATTAATTTGACTTTTGCTGTACACCGTGATCAACCATAGTGAGTTTTGTACCATGACTACAAGTACAATAATTTTCTTTTGTTTGGTATTGTTTGACAAGTTGTTGCCTTTGTCTGTATCCAGTTGTTTTAACGAGCTCATATCCCATTGACTGATGGTCAGTGAGAACCCTTTTACCCGCTGGATAATTTGAGAATCCGGTTAATTCACATTCAAGGTAGGAAGGTACTTTCACTATAAGTTTCTTAACACTACCGTAGAAATTTCAACTACTCCATTAACGTTTTCTGACGTTTTTTGAGCTGAACAGATGTTGTTAAGATTTTCACTGAGTAGATTATCCCAAATCGCCAGGAGAGATTTAACAGTGCTTGTTCATTTAGCTCTCCTATTAGTGGTATGTGTGATCGGCCGAGTAATAAACAGCAAGCCACTTTACACAACAAACGACTCTTTAGTTTTGACTGGTCGAAAAAAGCTTGAACAATATCCAATTACCATTGAACCAAACAGGAAAATCGTCTGGGTTTTCTATAAAGAAAGCAATGCAAAACTACCTTCGCACACTCAGTCGCAAGAAGAATCAGCTATAGGAAAACTTCTAAACAGAATTGTAATGATAAACGTGCACAAACAAAATTGCACTCATTTGTCATTTGGTTTGCACCTCATGCATACAGACGTCTAATTTTCTCTACAAAGATATACCTGGCATGTTATAAATTATGGGACAGAATACCTTTTTGAAACTTGTTCATACTGGGTTTGCAGTGCGGTTGTTAGTTGATATTGCTTCATCTGTTGTTGCCGTTTATCTGTAGAACTATTGTAGGTTATTTTGTGGATTTAGTAGACTAATTCGTCCGTGGATAGTATGGCACGGGCACAACACGAGGAGCAATTTGTAGTATGCTAGAAATAACAGATGTGTGAATTTAAACAGTGTTAAATCTTCACTTTGTAAAGGACTTTTTTCTCTCCTCCTAACCGAACATTGGCCCCACCATGCTTTGGAACTCACTCACTGCTATACACCACAAGTTTTTCATACTTTGATAACGGCAATCTTATCTGTCGTGTTTTCCCTCTCCGAGATCTCACTTTCTATTGAGAAGACGACAAAAAAGGAGAAGTGATTTTCACGTTCATGTTCCGATCGCCACTCTCAATTTTCAGGTTGTGGCTAGTAATCTGACTTGTATTTTGATCTAACCAATATACGTCACAGTTTGAGTAGATTATGCTGGATAATAGGTTTGCGATTTCGGTTGGGAGATAATCAGTGTGAGCAGCGCCAAAGGTTATTGTTTTAGGTTAGTTTATACAAACGAACAAAGCCGGAGATGTTAGATAAAATGATGGACAGTGAGGCCCATTGACACGAATGTCAACGTCACCTGATTGAGTTATCTGCCAGGTAAGGACGACTGCTGAATTAATGCAATGGAAACCGTAAACGTCGTTTTGCCTTCACTTTCAGCTTAATTGCCCGTCTGTTATTTGGCTTACTGAACACGGACATAGGGGTTTTATGAATTAAGCTGTATCATTCCGTCCGTTTTGTGGTTGTATAGCGGTTAGACATCAATGTCAGCCACTGATACATATTTGGCAATTATGATCTTAGTAAGCTTTTATTCTCCTTAGCATTCTATTGGCGTAACACTATCCTTACAGACCACTAACAGACCTTCGTCACTTCATAACAGATGTACGGAAAAATAATGGACACTTGAAAGAAATCTCGCAAGGGTGACAGTTTTAAAAATCATCTCTTTTCAGTCAGTAATACGACTTAGTTTCCTGCTTTGTGACTGTTATGAAACGGAGTATAGCAAGATGCGGAACAAGGAACTTGAAATATCAAAAATGGCATCGTAATTGTTGATGAACTGTCCGAAACTTCTGAGTGTTGCATATCACAAATCAAATATGGGTCAGATAACGTATGACTACACCCAGATCATGGATAAGGATAAGATTTTGACGACTTTAATCAAAGTGACCACTTTCTACTTGACTTGTACAAAGTATTCAATACATGCAATGAATGACCATGAGGGGTTGTGAACATATGTCAGAGCCTTAATTTTGCACAAAGTGCTGAAATTTATGCTTTCCAAGAGAAGCAAGGCGTTCAGTCATACTATGAGAAGGTTTCCAGTCAAATATTACCAGTAATGATACAGTAAACCAGAGACGAAGTGGGGTTTTAACAAAGCAGCGATAGCATGCATAAAGCCAACAGGATGAAACATTGCTTATTGAATGACTAGTTTCGACACCTGGTACTGTCTCATCAAAGGATCTGCGAGGAATGTAGTCTACGCATATGTATAATAACCATGTAAGTTACCGGTACAAGGATCGATGGAGCTATATCACTTAGAACGTGTGAACTACTTTGAGTAGTACGAATGAATGTTGATGTTCAACCTAAATGAAAAATAAATGCCAAAGTCATCTTACATGCTTCTAATATGTTCACTGTCTCCGCGCTGACAATTCGGTGCAGACAAAATAATAGCCTACCACAGCTAGACGACTTATGCATTTACTGCCACACCCGTCACACCTTGAAATGATTATCCCCCACGACGCACGGCGCTGTAGTATAGTTGAGTATCGCGCGTTTGACCTCGATATATTAGAGTTGTGGACCAGTGAATTTTTTGACGCTTATTCAGGTAGCACCATTTAAGCAGTCTGGTTCTAGAATGTAGTCTCCCAAAGTCTAAAATTTATATTACCTACCATAACCACCACATCCTAGAAACGGAACCACTGGAGGACAGGATTTTGCTCAACTGCTTTTCGATACTTGCACAGTAAACGTTCCGGAGTTCATTCCTCAACCAATCTACCCACCTATCCAAGTCAACGAAGCTGACTGGGTATCATTATGAGTATTATTCACTCCATGTGCGTCCGAAGAAGTACATCAATGTTCAGAATCATCTTCGACGATCATATACATTGGACCAACACGCACAGCACACGTGAAAACCAAATTCCCCACTATTTTCTGGTCACCCACAGATTACAAACTATGCGTGTTTGTCAGAATACTGTTCCAATGTTCACCGCTGACATGCCTGTACATCAACTATTCTTACACGCTTCTTGCAGTTGACATATATCCATTTTTTCCTCGGACAAACAATTGTTTTCCACAGTCCCACAGAGGAAGGACGCCTGAATCAGGAACTTCCTGCTTCCTGGAGCAGCTTGCTAATCTAAAGATACCCACGGAATATATCCCTGATATCGAGTTAGAATAATACACCACCTCTGAGTGTTTATATCAACTATTTTTTTGGTTAGAGCAATTTTTGAGAAAGTATTAAAAATGACAGCACATAGTTGATATATCCACCTCTACTAATTCAGCATAAAAAAGGATGGTATGTGTTTCCAGTAAACATATCCTATACCAGGACAATAAGACAAAACACGACAATGCCACGTATGTCCGATGTTCATTTTTAGGTCTATCCTTCATAACTGGCTTTTCCTTTGTTTTCACTTACAATCAGTGTAAGCATACGAATTTAAAATCAGATCAGTAATCTTTGTGTTACATAATACTGTTCACCATTCGGTAGTTGCAGCAAGGAATGCCTAACAATTTTACTTGACCGACAATCTGGACCCAGATATGTGTTGATTAATAGTATACCCATTCCCTTAATCAGGGACTGACATATCATTGTGTGATGTTGGTCCGAATAACAGACTGGAGGTGTGCTAAATACAGCGGAATGCACACAAAGTTAAAATCATGTGTAATTACTGAAGTGGGCATATACAATACGGTATGGCTGTTATATCTTGGCAACTTGTTAACAATTGACCAGACTTTAATCTGTTATGGTGCGAAGGTGAAATCTGTGTCTTGAGTGAGAGCCACATGTTGATGAACAGACGATGTTTAGAATGTTGAGTCACCTATAACCACCTGTGTTTGTGATATCTGTGTCACAGGTACTCCTGGTGATCTAATCAGAGACACACCCTTAACACGAACTGTCACTGGCTTCAGACGGGGTGTGAGAAAATCACACCATATTCGGTTTGCATAACAGTCGGCGATAAAGTGGCGATGACAACAGATTGCAATTCATTGGGGACTAGCCAATCTGATCATCTGAACGTCTTGTTCAAACTGAAACAAAGGACCCGGTGTTGGGTGACACACTAACAACCATATGTCCACACAGGAAACACAGCAAACATGAGTAGTAGGGGATTTTGGTTTTTCATATAGGTTGAACATCACCCACAATTGATCGCAGCTGTCGCATTCCCATAGACTTTCCAGTCAGCCTCTTTCGAAAAGAAGCACTAGACTCGAGTTTCGCTCTCATTGGAGCTCCTCAGTTGTACAGCATATCCTAGGCACTGTCGGGACTATAACTCCGGCCACGCTTTCATGACTCAACCATGTTTACCACTGTACCATTGACCCCACGCTTGTGAGCAATGATCAGGTTGCCCGATCGACTCAAGAGAAGACACAATAACTGTTCTGTTAATTCCCTTTCGATTCAATCGCCGGGAAGCAAATTGGACAGGATTTTTCAGCATTTAAGTATTGATGACTGCTCCAAGCAGTTATATTTTAGAGACAGTACACTAGTATGTGGTCCATTGGTCAACATTCTCGTTTCAAATTCATTTGCCTCTGTGTACAACTCCAGGTTGAAACGAAGATATAAACTTTTGATAATCGCAAGACTGTTCTTTTCAGACAAGACTCGACTGCATCCGATAGTTAGATTTTTAGGTACATTCACGCATCCAGTAAACTAAAATATATGAACAAGGAGAGAAAATAAAGTAAATTTTATGAAACTGTTGGAGAAGCCAAATTTGTAATCTATCATTAGTCATTTTTTTTACTCTCGTAAACAGTTTGCTCGTTTTCACAAAGATATTAGAACAATTAAGAACGAGATGACATCCCATACACCGAAACTCTTACAACTCATGACAAGATGGTCAGAAAGGCAAACACTGAATATTTATAGAGTGAATGGGGATAGTAAGAAAGCAGTTGGTCGAAAAACTTATCATAAACTGTTAAGTGTTCCAAAGTGATGGAGTGAACCAAGTCACAGAAAGAGATGTCACTACCATTAGGTGAACCTTTCAGATGAGGTCATATAAACTAAAGCCTTTGGTAGGAAGGCTGACAAACGCAACAACAGAACTAAACAATCAATAAGAGAAGACAAACTGATGAACAAAGGAACCATTAAATGGCACAGTGCTTAAAAAATTAAAATAACGGGCGACTCCTTACTTTGAAGGTTAACGATTTATATGAGCCAATTAAGTTAGATTAGAAACAAGTATAGTGCTAACATACTCGGTTGTAGGGCATTTCGGTACGATTTAACAATCAATATTAATATAAAAATAACGATTGAGTATAGAGCTTACAGACGATGTTTCGGATGGGCACTGCGAACTTTGAAGGATTTCCTCTTCAAGTTTCTGGATGGTGACCGACACAATACTAGCACCTTAAAGCATGTCACCTTACGGGGAGCAAAACTTAGATTGAGTATTCTGTTTTAAAAGAGGCTGAGCAGAAAGCTCAATATGATATGCAATCTGCTGCCGAATGTGAGTGTTGTTCAGTCTGGAACAAGCAAATCACTCAATTACTCCTCAAAATCTATTTGATGGAAAGGTAAGTTAGGACGGAAGTTGTGTGAAACTCAAAATCGCATGTTTTTCGGCCATTGTGAATTTGACAACCGATAAGAGTAACAGTAAGAGTAACCGTTTTGTAAAAGAGGACATCAATGGACGCTTTGTAAAATTCGGGACAAATGTAGTTCGGACGCCCAAAAAACAGAAAAACAAGGCCCTGAGATATTTGCTACAACCAATTAGGATCACAATCCAATACACAGTATTACCCGTAGAGCTAAGTTGCTCATTTCAACCCAACTTATACTGAAAATTTCATCCAGTTCTGTGCTCATCAGAATTAAGTTGTTTACGTTTAATTCAAAAGTTTATTTATAAGTCTGCCTAATATTTTTTTTAAAAAAAGATGGAACTTGCTGGCGTCGGAGAAAAGTCCTCAAAGCTGGCTGTACTCAGTTTTAATGCTGCGTTTGTAAAGTTGCTGGAGACAGAATCCAAACCTGCGGGCTGAAAAATGAAAACAACTCACGGTTTTTATCAGCTTACGCATTCACACATATTTTTACCTAGTCTTGTTCGTGAAGGACGACCGGCCACAAGTTTCGACCGTGTTACAGTTTGTCAATAGCGTATATCCTTTTCACGATAAGGATTTTAACTCAATTCCACCTTTTCTTGAGGTTGCCTTGTTGACCACTATGCCATTAGTCACTCATTATTTACAGTTGAAGTGAAATATCTAGATGTATAGCCACACTTGTTTGTGAGTTCTTTCATCTTCTTTTCCGACGATTGTGGTCTACCTAATCCTTGGTTGATGGTCAATTTCAAGATATTAGTAGCTCCCTCTCTTTTAGAGAAAGCTGTTTCAAGACCTAAAGATTTTTAGCACTAACGGCTGTACCAAGATGAGTGCCACTCGATTGGGTTGGTTAAATAGTAATATACCACCTCCAGCAAAATGCGAACTGCTGGTGCTGTTCACTGTTGATAAAACGTGCACCTTAAACCTGGTCAGATTAAGCTGGTGTAGTTTGACTTACCTCATTCTAAATGTTACGCGAATATATATACACACACACAATGAAACAAACTGACAAGTCCTCATACACATGCAACTTTCTCCAAGCACGTTAACAACCAATAACATATGATGTTGCATTTAGATTAGGGAGCGCTAGAGAAGACTTTTTAATATAAGACATTTCCTAAAACACGCCATCCTCTCCAACGTGTAACTAGTTTGTGATTATGATTTACTCTTTGAGCGAGTTGTTGTGATGTTCCTTTCTTTGACAAATATGGTTTTTCGATCCATCCACAACATGCATTTCATCATCTGTTAGACAGTAAGAAACGCAGTCATCTGACCTTCAGTATTCTGATTGATGGCGATCATTGAATAACTAGCTCCGTTCACAGAAATTTAGATGATAGGTGTTTTGATTTGTAATGACACACATACAAAGCGCCCAGTGTACAATTTTATGGGTGCACGTTCAAATTACGGCTCGGGAAGTTAGTCACACACCTGTATACATAAATACCAATTAGTGTGGTGAAGAAGCTAGAACATCTCCACACCTCTCCCACACATACCTCTGTGTGCGTATATACGAACTGGATAATTAACCCTACCGGTTAGTTAGTATCTCATGATTATAGGCTTTGGGTAACAAGCGCGGCTGATTGTGGAACGGAGGTTTATGCACACTTTCTCACTCTCAAACGAAGACAGTCGGAAGTATGGTTTGTGGCATGACGTGTCTGTTGAACGTAATAAACGGTTTCAGTAAGCTAATAACCCAATAAAGAACCTGTTTACGTCGGAGGACTGTGGTAGTGATATAGTCGGTACAAATTAGCCAGAAGCATCTGTCGAGTATAATTTTATGATCCAATTTTTGAAAACTGGTTTAAAAGCGACAGGTGGACTGATGTTGTTCGGGAACCAACCTTAAAGGATGGATCTATTTCTCACTGGTTGGCTGATTCACGCCAAATTGCATTTACTATTTGCGGCTGACATGAACTCAAACTTCATCAGTCCATAGTTTTAAACAGAGGATGGAGAAAGAACATTTACTTGTACAGATAATCCTTTTTATTGAGTGGATAACAACTTGTGTCAGACTATTTATATATTTGATTGAAGGTGAATGAAGAAAACCAATGAAGGAGTCAACAACATGCAGTCCTGTCACATCGAACAGTGAAACATACTCAAGTAACATTCTGATATATCAACATGGTTTGCCTGCCTGCAGAAGTAGGCCGGGCAAGTGACCAAAAACACGCAGTTCAATCGAGTGGAATTTTGGAATCCATAAACGATTCAATCGTCACTACATAGTGAGATGTAGCTTAACTGAAAGAAAGTTTTGTAGACGATGTAGCCAGCCTAATTCGCGGTGATTAACATCCTAAGGATTTGTTCTTGTTCAGTGTTTCGAAACATTGTCGTATTCGTTTAAAGTTTGGACTAGAATTTCATATTACGTGAGTTTCGAGAGAACTTAAAACTGTCCTCTGAAAGCAAGTATGCAATGATACCTAAAATAGTCACGTCTTGTGTGTCAGAAAACGACAATTATACCGGCTCATATCTTGTCAGTCTTTCATCGATTAGGCTGAAATCAGCCGGTGATCTTAGACAGCCGAAAACGCAGATAAGAATATTAGGCAAATTTTTGCAAGAAAGTCACCAAGTGGTGATGACAACCTTCCACGTTGACTATTTGAAGTAAAAACAGGCATTGGAGAACTACCGCTTATTGAATAGGAAAATGAGATCATTATGGCCTTCGTATGATCTATGAGACCACAAATTAAAGAGATCAACAAGACCGACTAGCTTCTCGATCACTTATTATCAAATCAGCAGATTTGTTTTAGTCCTTTTTGTCTGACAGACGGAAGTGAAGTTCTCTTGTGCTTCTTCAACAATTGCTTGCCAAATTTATCTACAGTTCAGGCTGACTTCAAACAAAAAATTGATGATCAACTCCTCAGCTTCCTGCTTCTAGTCATTTCAACTTTGTCTTTTCTCGTTTACAAGCTACGAAAGACTAGGATCCGTTATTATCCATGTTAAAAATGCTATGAGTTAAATGGAATCCATCTCTGAACGATGCTTTTGATGTTCCGGCTGACCCATTTTTAAGGGATTACCCAGACTGTGACTTCTCTCTCATTGCATTTCAACAATGGGATGTGCTGTTGTCCAAACCACAGGTTGAGTCCGGTTATTGGGTAATGTTTCACCTGGACACAGACATCTTGCCTCGCTAGGTCTGTGCCACGAATCACGTGACATTGCATGCCAGTGAGTCGACGAGCACACCAGCAACTGCACGTCGACCACCACGTTGATTGAAACCTCGACTGGCTGTAGTATATCCAAATTACCACTGTTCATTGAGTGCGCAGAAACTACCTGATCTGCAGCTGATGTGACCATGACTCGTTTTACCTCGTTGTTTTGCTACTGTTTCGCTTAAGCTGGTGCTCTGCATATTCTGACCAACATAAATCTCCACGTTTTTCATGGTGAGCACTGCGCCACTAACCTCACATTGGGCACTGACAGCTATGTTACTTAAAAATTAGTTTTATAATAATTTATGAGAGACCCGACTGTAAAAACACAGGGCTTCGGCTGGGTTCAAACCAGCAGCAGCAACAGAAACAACATGTCCAAACACGGTAAGCGCTCTATCAGCTGATCTACGAAGTCGCATTAGGAGCTCGAAAATGTCAGGTTTAAACCCAGTTATCCACTTGTTCAGTTTCCAATTTGGAATCAACCATGTGACTCAGGGAATCCATTGCATCGGCAGGGCTTCTCAAGAGCTGTTGCTGCGTTTGGGCATACTGTTTTTGTTGCTGGTTCGAGTCCAGCCGGAACCCTGATTTATTACAATTGCGTCTTTTCTGAACCATGTTGCCATTTAGTCATAATCAGACAGGTGCACTGATTTCGATCAATTAAGCCTCTAAAAGTGTGACCTTTGGCGATATTTATTGTAGTCACGAGGACCGTCAGTTGTTTGGAGCTGGAACCGATTTACATTTGGAACATTACTGGCATTATTGGAAATAAACCTAAAGGTATTTCGATTTCGTCTTGTTTACGATGAAGTGTGTACAGTTGCAAAACTCTTCTCCAGTGTTACCTTTGGGAATAGACCAGCCGTACAGCTGCGATCAAATATGGAATAGAATCGGCCTACGGTATTTGAAAACCTCCCCTTTACCGATCATCCAGCCACCACCTAGTTCTATGCCATACTGTTGTCAATATAAGATCTTCTCTAACTTGAAATTATAGGGACTGATACTGGTAACATTCTACCTTGTTGAGGATTCCTAATTACTTGTCAAGACGTATCAAGTACGTTAAAATCATGCCTAAAACGTTCACAGCTATGGGACTCTCTTTTGGCGTTATCAGTAATATCTGATGTTCGGATAAATCAAAGCCAGATGCTCCGTGCGGTTATGTTTAGTTCACAATTACCTCATACTGACTTCTGTTGATTGACAGATGTTTCCTGCTTCACATTTGTTCAACTGTCATAACCATCGGTGGATCAAAGCACCACAACTCCTTTGCTATTCATAAACATAGATGTTCAAAAACTGTAAATCGGATATTGAGTAGTTTGTTTGTGTGTTTCAGAAATGGTCGACCACTCCATCTTGTCAAAGTTTTTGTCATTGTTGTGTGGGAAGGTGTAGTTCATACAGCAACATAACATCAAGGCTTAATTTACAATCTGACATGAGGGTAAACTGTAAAGCTATAGCATAACTCTCATACTAATAATAATTGTAAATAATTTGGCACATATTTTGCCTTTATTCAACTGTGAATGAATACTACTCAGTCACGTGGATGCCACTCAATTTAAACCAGGATATATACATTTTTTATGATTTAGCTTCTTACGAACGTACTTTGGTTTATGGTTATCGTTTCTTAATCCATGGTTATAGATTTTAGCTTATGATTGGTTTTCTTGGCCTGTTTATCATCAATCGAGATCAGTGACAACGGTGATTTACCGGTTATTCATTATTTCTAGTTAGTTACTCTTCAGCGGACGGCTATGCTGCCATCTACCCTGAGATTGGCTTCCATTCTGACTCACGGAAACTGGTCGCTTGAGTTCTACGAGTATCCCATCAATTGCTTCCACCATTGAACAGGCCAAGATAAACTTGTTGAATACCATGCCTTGTTGATATTAGTTTCATACTTTGTACAATGTTGATTACATTATATTCGTTTAATATCCTTGGTTGCCGTGCATGGTTTTTGGACCAGGTACAACGATGAACGGAAAAGTGAACATTTGGAATTCTCGTTCTCATTCTTTTTTTTAAAAATAAACTTACCACTAGATAAGGCTGCGTATTCAACATAAATCTGACAGGCATGTCACTAAGTTGATTGGCTCAGGTATTTTCTCACAACTCCACAATGCACCCTATGGGTTCTGACCATCCAAGTTCAGCTAATCAGGCGGCAGATTGATATCACGGTTACTCTTTATGTGCGGTTCTGTCATGTTACCTGCGTGATCCCATATTCATGTTTGTGTGAAGTGCTAGAATGTTAGGCAACCGATACATTGTTGCTTGGGTGAGGTCAATTGCCTGAGGTGATCAACTCAGTGATTTGCATGTCAGATACACACTGAATACGAAGCTATGGCCAGTTGTAAGTTTACAGAAGAAAGGATGAGACCGAGATTGTCTTGTGTTCACTTTGCTGTCAATCACAGTCCCTGGTCCAAGTACCAATCACAACAACCAAGGATATTAAACGGACGAAATGTGATGAGCAATGTACAAAAAAGTAAAATAACTTACCAAAAGGTATAGAATATAGTTGAAAATTTGTGCTCCCGTTTCATGTGGGTTCATTTGATAGTCAATATAAGCTACCGTGATGAGAAGCGGTTCAAATTGATGATCCCAAACAAAAAATCTGTTATAAAAGTTTGAGTTATAACAAGAGGACTGATAATCAACACAGCAGTTTGACAGAATGCACATGTGATGAGGAGTGTAAAATATGTTATTACACCAAAAAACGTTAAACAACGGAAACGATGAATTTAGCATTAAAGAGTTACTGAAAATGAGATAAGAGGGTGCGACAAAGTTGTGTAAAACTACACCGGCATTACCAATAGCAAGGCTTTCAACAAAAAAGAGAACCAGATAAGCTGGATGGAAGTGCAAGAAGACAATTCCTTTAATGGACTTCAAAAGCAGAAACTTCGTCGAGAAGTTTGATAACTAACTTTGGTTTATTGGTCTACGATTGGGCAATTTAAAGATTTCCGCTTTTTTGTAACAAGTACTTAGCTGGATGACATATTTGGAAAAAACTACTTCGTCTTGTAGACTTATCTTCAACGCTCCCTTTAGTTGTGTTATGTATGGATTAGATACAAGAAAATTCGCTGAACTATAGGAATCTAAGACGAAATTGCAAACCATAAGAACGACGGAAGTTCCAGTCACACAGTGGATAGGTTTTACTGCACGATTACAACCACCGATTAGAAATCACCGTAGTTCGTAAAAAGTGTACCGAAAACGGACATAAGTATTAACGTGCAGCGTAAAATCGTGGAATTTGTTGCCTTGTCCGAGTCCGAAAAATGACTTGAAGATTTGATTTTCCGCTGCGAGCATTAGTGCACCTCGTAGAACTAGAAGACAGTTTGAAGAAAATACATCGCTTTTCCCCTTCATACTTTCATGTGCGTGACAAATAAGTCAACTGTACGATGAAAAAACTGTCACACAAAATGAACGCATGTTAACCAAAGACCAAAACACGCTGAAATAAGACCTCAGTTAAGACAGACTGATAGCCCAGCGTTGAATGAATAGAAGTCAGGGTCTCAGAGAAGACAGTTATTGAAAGTAAAGATTTTCACTTCCGCTACGTCACCAGTTGAAACTGTTCGTGAATGTAAATTAAGTATTCTTCTGACTATTTGCAGATACGTTTTTGTATATTGAAGGACGTCAACCATTTCTTAGAGCTAAGGTATTGTGTAGTGTACTTCCTGGAAGGTTTGTCTTCATACGCATGCAACTATGAACCAGGACCTAACCCAGACGACCATAAATGCTTTTCTAATGGTCTTGAAATCAACAGGGGTGTCTTCGAGTTTAAATGAGTCATTTGGGTTGGACTTCATCAAAAGAAATATATGAAGGACCTTGTGAAATTATATTCCTAGGTGACTGTAGAATGTACCTGATTGTAGGCAGCAAATTGTGCTCAAGCGATGCATAGTGCAAAAAAACCGTTTCTGCCTTCTGTGCTCAAATATGTTAGGAGAAGTTGCTCTGCTTAAATTATTAGAAGAGGAAAAAGATTACTTCCCATCAATCACAAGCAGATCCAGTGTCTTTCAACCTGAATAGTGAATCACGCCATACAAACTTTAAGGTCGTACTATGACCTTCTTAATCTAGGGCACTCTGCTCGACTCAAGCGGTACTGGTGTGGTCACCAAAATAATATCTTGGTAGGGAGCTCTGTGACAGACTAACAATGATTGTCTAGAAGTGTTTCAGTGGATAGGGTAGTAACTTGGCCATTCAATCGGTCCTCCATACTTTGATCTGTGATGTGAACTCTGTTTCTCACTCACCTGTGATCATTTTTTTTCGCGGTATCATATTTCCTTCTTCAAGTAACGCTATTCTTCGACTGGGGCTGCCCTCCTACGCAGTCACAGATTTATGTCTACTGACTGTTCTAGGTTCCCTAAAAACTTACGACACATTTATGCGGGGAACCTGACGTTAACTGTTGCCACCCCTCTGACAGTTGTCTCATTATGAAGGACATTTTCTGTCCCGATGCGTGAGCCTTGACTGTGATAGCACTTTTTTGCCCTGAAGAGCCTTTTGGATTTTGTCAACACTGACCGTTTACGTATTTCCCTTTTTGTTATTTTTCGTGTATTTTTCTTTAGATTCTAACCCGTTTGTTATATACCACACAAATAACCTTCCATTTGATGATTTGTTCATTAACGCTTGCTATTCTTGTGAGAGGACTTGTCATTTGTTCAGTGTTGCTTACTACGCAGCGTCTCACATTTGACAGACAGACTGTTTTCATATTCACCTTTTACATATCTGTTGCTTAACTTTTGGTGTCACCGTTTGTTTTTCCCTTGAACGAAGCTGTGTATACTGCTCTTCAAAATAAACGATATAATAGTAAAAAATTTCCAATTCTTATGCAACCACAGTCTTATACACACTATTCTACTTATACTGTAATGCAATGCATAAGTTGGACTTCACAAGAATGTAGCTGGTTGCTTACAGATTATATTTGTCAGGCTGGCCAGTTATAATCCTAACCTTGTGCACATTCGCTCAGTGCATGTGTACGGATCTGCGGCTTTTTGGCCCGTCAGAAGAGGGCTTAAATGGGAAAATGGAATAATCTGGGACAGTTGCCCTTCGATTCGATGGTGGAGAACATGGCGGGTCGTGGGTTTGAGACGCAGGAAACAGAACTAATGAGGTACATTCTACCAGTTCCTTCTGGTAGATTACGTGCAAAAGTTTGTCTTATAGTTTTGTCGGGGTGATTTTGTGGTTTTGCACATCAACTGTTTATGAGCAAACAGATGACAACTAAGTTCATAAGAATAATTAGCATAAGCAACATGTGTTTAAAAGTCGAAATTCGGTGGAAGCACTCTACCGACTTCGTGGTTGTTACCACTCATCAAACACACGAACCCGGTGCACTTCGACCATATATCCTGCTATGAAGACGACTGGTGTTGAAATTTGTAGCTAGTAACTCATTTACGAGGTATTTGTCCTGTTAACCTCAGATTTCATGGAGCCCGTGCATCGATGAGGATGTTAACAACACTTACCGGAACTGTACAACAATTCAGTATGTTTCAAGATCCAAAATGGCGTTATGATTTTATAACTTAAGATAACACAAGTAGTTTAAGTTTGTTGGATAAAGTTCACTGGGGCGCACGAATGTCTTCGGGGTTGCTATGGTCCATCAGGTATTCTTAACGTTTTGCACTGACCTACAAAATCCATCGGGTCTGGAATAAACGATACTGAGAACTTGCAAATGAGATATGAAATACAATGCCAAAGCTAAGTTTTTAGTATTGCTGCATGTGATGATCTCGGTTAGCTGCACACAGAATGGACACTCTGGGACTTATGTTAGCAAAATTCAGTGAAAATAGCTGAGCGGCATTATGGTTTTATCACGTGATTTATTAGGATGAGTAACAATAACATGAACATCAACAGTCCTCAAGGGTTGTAAATCAGTATGTATTGTATTTGATCACCTGAATCGATAGGTTTTCGCAAGAACCCCATCAGTGAGTGTTACTGTTATGCACTGTCCGAAACTATCGGTCACATCTGTTCAGCATTGTAGAAATTAGCAAAAAATTAAATTGTGGAAGCCCAATTAAATTATACACAAAAGTTATTTGGTATGATATTCAAACTGTTTTGACCACAACTGATAATAAAGAAGCCAGGATAATGTTCGGTTTCGTAATTTTTTCACGTGCATGAACTCTGTTACAGTCATTCCATCCATAAGAATAAAATATAAACTACGTTCCATCGTCTCAAAACCATTCAGCCTCTTCAAGTAATTTCCAGCACGCTGTACATATTGGTACCCTTCATCTGACAGATACGGATAACCCTCAGAAGCCATCACAGAAGATGAATTTTGTAACAGGATCGGATAAGAGAGATTGCAGTGTTATCGAATGCATGAAAGCCTAATACGGACAGAGAGTCGATCAATCACACGGTTATAATTGCCTGTCTATTTTATGGAGAAAAATGACTGGATTTAACAGTGTGTGTTGTCGTGACGACCTGTCTAAATATCTGTTATGTATTTTAGTACATTACAGATAAAAGGAGTAGGGATACTGCCAGAAGTAGTCAACTCATCTTAGCTGATTCTACTAACGCAGAGAGAACTGAACCCGGTTTGCTGCTTCAATTTGAGCTGTTCCGTCAACCTCACCTGAGACGATCCGACGTCGTGGTCTAGCGAAAGTCAGTGACTCTTTCCGGTAACATCGCTGTTCATTAATCCCAGATCTTCCCATCCCCCCAGGATGCCCCCAACATATACAGGTAATCCCCATCGTCCAGTACAACAGGTTTAATGAGCTTCATAACAATTGACTGGTGTCTTACCACCCGGACTCAGAGCTTTCTGATACGATGACATAAAGTCAACCTAAGTGAATCAGTCACAATAAACTAATTCCACAAGCAGTCACGTTACACACATGTCATCAGCCAATCAGAAGTAAAAGTGGAATGCAGCTTGAAAGTTTAGATGACATTCCTAGTGTTTATAAGTTGTTGCAATTTACGTGCAAAAGTTGTAAACTGACACTGCTTGTGCAGTACCAACCAAGAAGCAAATGTATTGGCTATCGTTGTTTTCAAAAGTAGTTATTTCCCTCCACCACGTGTTATTTTGGGGTCTTTACTTCCAACAATCCGTGTACAACTACTGTGCCCCTCAAAAAGTTTGATGCACATTAGAACAACTTTTGCACATACCTTCAAGGTTTTTAGTATAAGTTATTTTGATTCGGTTCGATATTCCCAATCTAATAGTTTCCTAGTTCACGTTCGTGGTGACTCACGGTACTGATGACCAAGTCACCCATTTGCAGACTCCAATCCGATTATATGACTAACGCGATACGCTTACAATCCAAGAAAAGTTCGCTTCATCACACCTATGGAGATGTGAAGTCTATTTTATGTGATCAGCGTAGATTGAACGTATATGGTAGAATGATACCTAACAGACATGCCAAAATCAGGTGTATCGGTTCAGTATTCCATCTAGGATTTCATGTCATTAACTCCTCTCGTGAAATCTTGGCATATTTTGGAGTGTGAATGTTTCTGTCTTATGTGTGTAGGTGGTTTTAATCGTGTTCTGGATTACCAGCATGACACAAAAGCTCATATACTGCTAAACTATGTGCGTATCAGTTGGAGGAGTTTGTTCTGTTTTGCGAAATGAGATAAATAACAGAATGAATAACATCAGAAACATGAAGAAACAAGACGCTAGGGGGTACACAGAAAACCGTCTAATCTTCAGTTTCGGAAGTACCAATGAGTTCTGTGGTCCTCTCAAAACAGTTTCATGATAAGTGGTTCTAAACTAAGAAAGAGATAAGCCTAAAACAACCTTAACTGTTTAGCTGCAGCCAAATCCAACAGAGAAGGTCCACTGTTTGATTCTTATGAAGACGAAAACAACTATCTTACTGGCTCCAGTGAGTTACTTCTCGGTTCCAGTCAATTAAGAATCACAGACCTCATTTGACCTGATAGGCAGTGTGTTTGATTACTAAAAAGCAGACAAGGACTTTAATTGAGATAACTGGAAAAAAATAACCATTACTAATAAGTGAATGTGCGTAAGTTAATTGTATTCACTGTACGTTTAATGACACAGTGGCCAAGTCGGGTGTTTAGTAAGGACTTAGTCCGGAGTGTAAGTAACGGCAACATTAATCAGCCCTAATGAGACAGGGATGAGGATCATACATTATTTTTGAAACAGAACAGTTAAGTAATCTGTCCGAATGAGAACCCTCTCGCAAATTTGAGCAGTGCTCAATTAACCGGAAAAACTCAACCACTCACCAACGTCCAATTATGTCGTGCTGACCTGCTCAATATAAGAATAAGGCCATGAATATTCAATAATCTCAGAGTACCGGGATCAAATATTATGACGGTTATTCTCTCCGAAACAGTATAACATTATTAGAGAGATGTCATTATAAAAGTCGGATCTTGCTTGAACAATTGGTTAGTAGAGTTGGACAAGGCGTGATGTATGAACCTATGAGCATACATTTTTTAAATAAACCTTTTACCCCGGGGTCAAACTTTTTGTCCAGTTAGTAAAAGATTGAGTAACTTTTGAACATGCATACTAATTCCGATGTAAGAGTAAACGCTAACAGTTTGTCACACTGTTCTAGATTGTTGTGATTGACAGACACCCGGAAAAAAACCATTGTTTATCTTTCTGCACTTCACTGTGCGGTTTAACTTACATGTAAATCTAGCCACAAACTCTCAGGGCGATGACGTGGTATTCAACAGGACGGACTTCAAGGAGTCCTGGAGATTTAAGTTCAAATCGAACATCCCACCTGTGCGATAAAGAGAATATCAGTGACCTTATTTACACATAACTACCTTTCTAATATAATGCCTGTATTGTGGAAGGTCAGGTATATCACCGGCTGACATCAGTAGCACAAACAGAGTGATAATGTGGTCCGGCTGTGAGTAAAACACTTAACCTAAGAGATGTATAATTGCTTATCTCAGTCAATTGCTCAGTAAACTCATGGATTGTATGATTAGTTGGGAAGTTTGTTATGCTGCATTCGGAACTCCGGAAGGTTTACCTGAGCATTCACAACCGAAAAGAATTACGTAGTAGATACTTTGTGAAACTTAATCTAGTTCACAATTTATGGTTTTGGAAGAATTGTATTTACCGTAGTAAAATGCGATATTAACAAATCATTTTTAGATGAATTGTCAGAGCAAGCAACAATCGTGGTGGATATGTGGACAAGCGGATTAATTGAGATTGATTGCTAACGGACTAACTCCACTGTAGCCTTAGTACATAACAGACTCGGTAGAGACATCTGTAGTAGACTCGAGTTGTTTGTCAGTGGCAAATCACATGTGACTCGTTTGTGAAGGTTGGAGAAGTTTCAGCTGGAATACCGTAATGATAAATCACCATTCTGATATGATTGAATATATATGATTGGGGCAAGTTGCCAACAATTTCTCAGAAAATTTTCAGGTCCCATTTGCTATTAATCAGAGTTTCCGTGTGGAGAATTAGTCATGTCACTTGAACGGCGAAGAAAGCGCTGGTCTCACAGATGTGAGTATGAGTGTTTCATACCCAGTTGAGGTGAGTATGTTCACTACTGATGAAATTTACTCAACGAGCGAACGGATAGCTGACAGATAGTCAAGTCCAAATTTAGCCCTAAATGATAATTCATAGTTTGTGATCACAATTCGCTAGCATATGGTCACTACTTTTAACAAACGGTCATAATGAGTTAACCACCTATCGTAATTTCCAATTAACACGGGCTATTCAATAGGTTGACATGGAACACGAGCACCCGATGCAGCGTGTTCGTCTTTCCACGTGGTCTGGTTGGCCGAAACGCGTTCTCTGAACATAATGCATTAAGCACAAATTTGTTAATATACCGTTACACTCGGCAATCCTGTGTGACTCTGTGCGATGGTGTCAGCTTTTGCTCGGACTTCAAAACACTGCAAATGACCAACGTACATAAGTCGATTGGCCTTCTAATTTCTAGATTCCTTGGCCGAAAATGATGGCGGCAGGCTAACCAGCCCAGGATTACTAATCACAGGCGTGTGTTCGTAACGTGTCAAACAGCATGAAGAAAAGGTCCAATTGCAAAGACAAACTCGTCATTCACAAATTCATACTACCAACCTGAGAACTCAGCAATTTATTGAAACTGATGACAAACCTGAGTGATGATGAAATGGTTATCACTAGAAAGCCTGAAGTGAAATTGTGGAGAGTCGAGGACATAAAACAGTGTTGCATAAGGCGATCTGCTAAGAACAGATTTGCTACCCGAAGGTAAGGATTCTAGTTTGTCTGTCTGTACACAGAAGTGGTCTCTTTCATTCTTCAATAAACTATCCATTTCAATTAATTTGATCAGCTAAGTTAGACTGTGCTCATCCAGGCTAGTTATGTTTGAGCAGAAAACCAACTGAACGTCTTTTTCTGATTCTGTTAAGAATATACCTTGAGGGCCTTACCAGTCACAATGCTCCTGGAGGCATAATAGCTAACAGTACCTCATAGCAGTACGAGGGGTTACACTAGCAACTTAGAAGTAATTTGTACACTTCTCAACCAATTTTCAGTCAGGCACTATGAGAGCTGGTTGGCAACAAGAATTCTCTTAGTGTATATCCCTTTCTAACTACTCATAATGATATCGTATAAAAAAGAATTTTTTCCTCAAAGATGTCATATCTGAATAAGAGAAA
>LUCH01000553.1:190619-209263 GCA_013368495.1 Paragonimus heterotremus
CTCATGAAGTTTTAATCAATATGGGTGCAAAAGATCGGCATCCGATGTTCCAGCCTACTATGACAGTGAAATGTGAGTTGCCACAACACTCTAAATGTTCACAGTTAAATGTAAGTTAGGACTGTATGCAGATGACAAAATTATGCTGGCCAAATACTCCAACAACCAGGTTCCTGTAGAATCACAAATGCATCCACCGCTTACACGGTAGTAAGTAATCTGAGTTGATTTCTGGTTATTTTCTGGAATCTTATAAATGTAAATTCATCGTTTCTACGATTGAATGTTATTCTCAAGCAGTACTGCAGCCTTCAATACATAATCCATTGAGGTGTTGCTGACCTGCATTTCTGTTGTCACACTGGTAAGAATTTGCACTTTCAGGACCACTTCAGGTTGAACCGCTCTTTATAATGAAACACTACGTGCTTTGATCTGTAAGACACATACAGTCTGTATGTGGCTGAGCGAAACATTACTGCACGACATTACGACACGTTTGAGACAGCTGTTTGCCGTTCATATTTAATTTTTCAGGATGAGTATAAACATATTTGAATGACCCTGCGAATATCAATTAGTGCTTCAAACGTCTAATAGATACGTGTCTCACCTGTTCCACCTGTATGGTCTCTTTTCTATAGAAGTCAACTCATTTTGTACCACAGGACAGCTTACCTTGAAATCCCGAGGAGCATGACAATTATATAGTCATTAAAACTTATACATTTATGGGTGGCTATGTGACTTTGGTCAGATAGAGTGAGGTAATTTCTTACACATTATCAAGTATCGAAATGAGCCATTAATCACTTGATCACACATCCGTCGATCTGGAGGGCATGCCCATATACGTCAAAAACGCGCGGCACTTCTTTTGGAATGATATCGTACTGGCCCTAGATTTATACAGGATGTCCACGCCCAAGTCAACATTTAAATGTAACATAATTTGCCAATATGTGGTTGACAGATTTTTCCGTTGAGTAGGAGTCTGTGGAAACCATTCGAAAGGACATGGCAATCGTTTGAGAGCAACCAACTGTAGGTTATTAGACAACTGGAATAATCTAACAGCCAGATAATACTTGCAATTCCGCACCAGCTAACAGGTTTAACGTAAAATCTATCCTATTCACATTGTCTAAACATAACCCCAAGTGAGTAAGTACTCTCAACGGTGTGCGATGAAAAGTTATTTTTCCTTATAAGAAATATAAATGATCATCAATCGAAAAAATGTTTCTGTTAGTGAACAAATGTGTGATCATTCATCATAAGAAGCATATGAGGTGAGTACAATACTACTGACAGTTTGGAAGCAAAACTGTTGTAACGGATTTAATTTATTGGTTGACTGACCACTTGTTCTTCTGGCATATTGGGTAAGTCATCGTTTATGGAGAAACTTTACCACATTTTTGAAACAGCTGGATGCAGATTGTTCATAAGTCGGCTGATGAGAAATACTTGTTGGCTGATGCGAATTCTTTTTCCTGTATTGCAAGAGAACAGTACCACCTGAACACAAGGCTGCTCATTAGTAGGGTTTGATGAACAGGTAATGAGTGAGCAGTAATATGTACGCGGTTACATTTTTCTTTACGAATACTTTAATTTGTCAAGTAAACTACTTATTTCAGTACTTCGATATAAGTGCGAAACTAATAGCCCTTTTGAGGTCTTCAGTCAAGCAAATGTGCATACCGCAAACAAAACATTCTCGACCTTTAATCCCATGACAAGATAGTCATAATCTGGATGTGGTTAACGTGAGTACTGTTACAATGTTATAAAATGGTATTTTCATGCATTTTTCTACAAAGGAAGATCGAGAATGAAGTTCAAAGTGGGCCTATCAGGTACATTTCATTCAATACTGTCAATTCACTCAAACTGACCATTAAAAATGCATCCCTCAAACCACCACCGACCGTTTATCGTCAGATAGCTCGTTAAAAGCAGTTTCATCTTTTTGGAGATTATGTCAGTAGTAATTCTTTTAATCCAAATATGAAACTTCCGTGCTCCTGGCGTGGCTCGGCTTGTAGAGCGCTTGCTTTCTTTGGGCGTGATATTTCTGTCGCTGGTTCAAATCCAGCTGGAGCCCTGATTTTTCGCAATCGGGCCTCATCTAAAATTGATCCAATCTAACTAAAATAAAATTTTGCCGTTAAATACAACAATGTACTATTGGCAATTCTGAAGATGGGATTTTCTACTCGACCCGAGAGTTTCTGGATTTAATGCTGACTCATTCAGACCACACTACATTATTTTGTAAATCAGCAAAAGAGTCCCTCCTAATAACCGTTATGTAGATTCCGTCAAAAATTTCCGCTTAGTTGTCGATTTCATTTCTTGGCATCCATAGCTCTATTGAATACTAATCGGACGACTGGACTCATCTCGCTCTGTCAGAGCACTTGCATATTCTATCTTAGTCAATTTTAAATAATGTGGTACTCAGCAAGTACCAGGGAACTACCTTCTGATCTGCACGATATCATAGCAGTCTACTGTAGACTCAGACACATTCGAACAAATACATGAACGTTTTTCAAGTCACGAATGTTCACTGCCTCATAGTTCGTTCAAAAGCGCGGAAATTTGGTTTCGAGTTTTCGTTGAAATTACTGCTGACCGCAGTGGTTGATACGCTGGCCGTATGTAATTGCTTCTGTTGACAAGTACGGTTTTGCACTGAGTGAAAAGGTGCACGGCATACGATGTCATCAAATATGAAATCTGCATATTCTTTGCCACAATTCTCTTGCGGCTATTTCTGACTTAATGGTGACTGAAATGCGTGGGAAACGTGTGTTAGATACTTTTGGGAGTTCCAATTACTAACCGGTTGACAGAGCAGTGTAAACATAACAATTATTTTGTCATATACTGATGCAGTTAACTAGAAAATGACCTTCGCAATTAGCGATTTACATCAAACTGATAGACCAAGGTGAACTTATTCGGTGCGAATTCAAACTGTGAGCTTCTCTCACACAGTACGAAACCGTTTGAAATTTTTTGCACGATCAGTATTTGCTATAAACTATGCTTGCTTCTAATGACTGCTAGTAACCTGGACCTTGTAAATGATGGAATTCATCGTGAATTCACCAATACTTTCTCCCAGTGACGTATCACCGACTAACTTTGAAATAGAACAGTTGTTTAGTGGTCCGAGCATCATAGGGCACGTAATCAATGGATTTGTGTTGTGTGAGAATTTCTGTTCATAGCTGCCGTTCTAGTAAGCAAACGTCGTTAGGACATAAAAAAACCCCATAAATTTATAGATTGCTTGAACCCCAAATATTCTAGCATCGACAAAACACGTGATTTATGGTTAAAAACATGCAATGAACAACGCTTGTAGGTGATAGCACCTTATGCATTCTAAAAAACACTTCTGTCGATCTACTAGAAAGAAACGTTAGGCTAGGGTTTTTCAGTTTGTAAAACCCACCACAACCGTGTGCTTAACTTGTGCGCATGTACCTGTGAATCTTTGCTACAGACAGGTGCTTCACTGGCGTCACACTAGGTATGACAGATATATTGTATATAAACGCTCAGCTACATTATTTTATGAGCATTACCCAGTTTCTTGCTTGTCTCAGTAGGAGGTAGAGTTACTAAACCCGTAACTATAGTCACATACTTGATGATAAGGACTCACCTACCGATCAAAAACCAATAACTACATCTGACCTGTAAAACGGCTGATCATTTCAATTTTGGATATATGTGTTCACATCATGCTTGACGTGAGGAGTCAACACGGTCATTTCTATCGGGGTAAACGTTTATCATGCCAAAGTTAAGATAGGTTGAGATAAAAATCATTGAAAGTTCTTTTGAACTAACCAGTTCAACGAATATTGGGATCCATTCATTTCTGTTATCTTATAATGAGTGGCGAGTCAAGTTTGATACATTCACAACAGTTGATGAACAATGTTCTAAGACGTTTCAAAATAATCTCCATACAGTAATAAACACACTTTTCTTCTATCGCGAAATCAGATAATTATGCACAGACCAACCCGGCTTTGCTTCGTATGAAATAAAATGGAAGACTCTTAATGCGAACAAACTTCTATCTCTGAATGGTTTACTACATCAGCAAACAACAAAACTGAGCAAATAATAGACGGTAAACATTTTGATGTCTTTCCTTGAGATTGAAAGGATATATGACTTTCAGTTCGTATCAGAAATTAAATAGAGGATTTATTCAAGTTAATACTGAAGGTTCTGGCTGAATCAAAACATCCCAAACATGTTGAGCAGCCTCTGTCACCTGATCTTCATTTTGGTATTTCATATTATTTACATATATGTGCCCGGCCAATAGTTATATAAATTCTTCGTTAGCCTAAGATTAGAAATCAGAGATAGCCTGGCAGACGTGTTAATTCGGTTGATCAGTAAACAACAATTTTTCTCATCAGTGGTGCGTCTGCTACGGTTGCTTTGTTGAAACCTTACAAGGATAATGGTGTACTCGCCCACAAATTGCAATAGTCACCCAGAAGACGTCTTGCGCACTTCAGTGGAATGATTGTTCTACTTAAAGAAGTTTATCTAATGAATTGCTTGAAAGTCTTTGTACCGAAAGATAAATTGCAGTGGTTAGCTTAAAGCAGACGCTTACGTAAGCCCTCTTTTCACGACGGGCTCACAATTCTCAATTTTAATTTTCTTACCTAGGAGCATTCTACGTAACCGTTTTTGAACTGCGTGATTCGTTAAGCATTGTAGTAGAGACGATAAAATCAATTCTTGAAGCTATTTACTCTTGGAAATGCTTATCAAAAGAAAACCGAACGTGAGCATTTAGGTGACAAATCGGCCAGCATAAGCAGTTCGACGGTCAAACCGACGATAAAGCATGGACAGCTGAGACAACTACGGTTCCGAAGCCCGTCTATTGAGCGTATGTGACCATCAAAAGCAGGAGTCATACTGACGGCCCACATCCCCTCCAAATTTGATTGAGTTGACTCTTATTGATAAAGAATTTGTTTCCATTCGACAATTGTGTCCGACTAATCAAGCACAGAGTCAGTCAGTTCGTGTGTTAAGCTCAGTCTAAAGTCACCAAATTGTTGAAGTAGGATTTATCAAAAAACTCCAACTAGAGAGGTTCATTTGGTATTTAAAACACCGTTCATTCGGCTTGACTGGAATGTCGTAAACAATTTGAGTATGAGCTTATATGGAATCATGGAATTATCTAACGTTTTAGACTGACAGAATGTATAGGACACAGGAAACACAGCAAACCCGTATTTCAAACAGAGGAGCCAAAAGTGTGACCATAACACGTAGCAGCTCGTGATTTACAATTTGTTCTTCAAAACCTGTTACATGAACTCTAAATCCAAACGAGACCGCGGTATCCAAATTGCCTCGGCAGTGCGCAATTTCCACAAGCGCTCCCAACGTGAACTAAGCTTTCGTGATTTTTGTTAGTAGGCTGCCACTGTTTTTTTTAGTCCGTGGTTAGCATGCTTTTTAACGATTTTTCAATCCATTATTTTACCAAGATTTACTATGTATCGAACTCACACAACACAAGAACACAAGCATCTCGGTCGCTTTGTATTGTGGTCTGATGGGTCAGCGTGAGTAAGCTGAGTAAAATAAGTTGGCCTCCCATTATCGTATTTTCTGACATAGAGTCACGCTGCTGGTACGATGCACGCGGCCGAATGAAAAGAAGGCCAGATGTTCACAAAATGTGGGCCCAGTCAATTGATGCCAGTACAGAGTACGGGATTTTCAGTCATTATGAAATAGACATCACTCAATTTTCATCCTCAGCCGAGACACTACAGAAGAGCTTTAGTAGGAGATAAACTCAGTTATAATGCTTTTTTTTCGAAAGAGGTTGGCTGGAAAACTAGTTGAATTGCGATAGCTGCTATCAGTTGTGACTGATATCTAACGCGTACATATAAAACCAGTAAACTTTATTCATAGTCAAAGTAGAGGAGGGGTTGTCGGATTGAAATCTGTGTGCTTAACGTTTCCCCCACATTGTACTGCAGCGATCTGGTCGACAGAACAATACTCTAGTCGGTTTCGTTCTTCATCAATCTAATCTATCTGACGGGCTCACTTAATCACAGTGGAATTTAACGGTTGCTATGGTTTTCCTCCTCAAGAGACTTGTCTCGTGTGCAAAATTTCAGGGCAGTTTCTCAGTGTACTTGAGAAACAATTCGTCACAAACGGATTGCACTGTCTATACCACTTGTGTGATGTATTGAAAACAGTTAGAAAGATGTTACCAGCCTGAAGTGAAAAGTTCAAGAGCGAAGTTTTATCCAACAAACTGCTGTGAGATGAGGCGACACAGATTGGTTCTTATTTGGCGAACCTCACTGGTTAATCTCCTCGACTAGGAGGGCAAGAACAATCCGAAGGTGGCAGTCAACCTGTGATCTCTGTTAGAAACACAACACTCAAACACTCAGTCAGCCGGATCTTCCGAAATGATACATGATTAAGAGGGACGGCAATAACGTTAGATGAAGTCTTTCACGACGGCATTTTTGAGCCTGTGCAAAAGATGGTGTAATAAATAACGTGATTGTTTTCAGATCGTCCGTTCCAATGAAATGCACTTTGCTGTCAAGCCAGATCCTAAATTTTGAGATTTTGAGTAAATCTGATAGCATTCATCCGATAGTTTTGTGCACATATTACAACTGGGAAAGTTGGTCTTGTTCGTTCGTGGCAGACTGATTCTTATGTGCAATAGAAAACTGCTCTCAGGTTCCGCATTCATGAGGATCCCTTTGCCGAAGAAATCGGAGACAACGATACCAATCTCTAAATTCCACTGCAATCAAGCCACCTTGTTAAATAGACTAGAATGATGATGAAAAATAACGTGGGTGAGTGAAGTTTAATCAACTGGCTAACTTGAACGCAATGAAAGAGAAATGCTGAATACATGGATCTCAACCTGATGGTCTCACTCTCTATTGCTACTTGCGAACGTAGTTTGCTGGTCTCAGGTGCTTACATTCATGTTCGGTGAACAGTTAGCATGTTCGTCGTCCGACAACGTAGGTTGCGGTGACAGAGTAGCTGTTCTCCGAAAAAAAGAACGCCGCACACGCTCATGCTCGACAAGATTGTCTAACCATGCGAGATAGTAACAACGACTGTTTGAATAATACCGGTGTCGGAGTTGTCGCTAAGAGCGATGTCGCTGAGAAGTCTTTAACTTGCCAAAACCGATGAGAAATGACTGAGGGTGATGCTCATGAAATCAGCAACCGTGAGCAACTGGGCTGACGAACAGAATATGTGGGATCATAGAAGGAAGACCTCAAGTCATGCAAGTTAATTTCAAGGAAGAAGCTGGGAGACATGTAGTGCACTTTTAATGATTCATTTCTGGTTAACACAACGAACCCATTTGGAATTAGCGGTTTTCTGTACAAGTTCTGAAAATCAACGTTGAGTTCAGCTAACGGGTGCGTAGTGTTGAACGAAAAAATGGTCAAGATGAACTAAGATTACAGAGCCGGTTCAAATTGATCTCGAACCAGTGCAATTAGGTGTACGTGCAGTCATTTCTTGGCATCAATCGCATGGCTGAAGTTTACTGAGTATTAGTAAATAACTAGACTCGATGACTTTTTACACCAACTGACATCAGTTTTACAACTCTTTCGGTTTAACCACCATGGTTAAAGGACTTAATCTGTATGGGTTTACCTTGAAAACTGGAGTCCCATCTTCATATGCTATTGAGGATTTCATTTACCTTTGACCCAACGGATCATTTTTACAAATGGTCGATAAGCTTGTGCGGTGGATGTCGTGTCGATCTAGCTGAAATTGTGTTGATTCTGTTGAACTGATGAGAGCCACCTGGAGGAACGAGTAATTAGTGATGTTTAGATAACTAACAGTTTTGCATAGGTGGCTGATACTTAAACGTAAACGAAAGTGAACAACACTTACAGGTCATCATATTTTCTACGGAATTAAATGTTCAGTCGGAGAAGTTAAGTATAATTAGGGAAATTTTAAGCAATAGTAATCTGCCTCAAAAATTTACCTGTTTGGAATCGGCTACATGCGGTAAACTACCGTGAACAACTCTCTTGTATGCAGCAATTGAAAACACTGAAGACCATTTCACTATCAAGGTAAACTATTCGGAAACAACCTCAAAAAGAGCAGAAACACAAGCGGGCATAAGACGAAAGCTCTCTCTCCCGATTGAACTTATCTTAACATACTGCGACTTGTTCAGAATCTCAGATGAAACGGCTCAGTGAGATTGCATCGAATGTTGGATGTCATGTGGATGTAACGCATAAGTTGCATAAAGAGCAGTTGTTCGTACATGCATGATTAGCTATTACCGATGAGCCTCAACATGAGTAAACTTCAGCTCTGGTGTTTTTTGGCTAATCCTAATGGCACATCCGTGCACATAGAGTGCAACCAATTTTAAGTGACTCGCGTTAGAACAAGCAAATGTTCAACTACTGAGTGGTAAAGCTAAGATAATCCACGAAGTGAATGGGGCACAGAGGAGACTCATTGTACTCTAATGCAAATGAGATCCAATAACTTATGAAATGTGTCAGAGAAGAACAATATTGCAGAAAATACATTACTGTCTCGAACGCTGAACTGATTTGGGGTTGACATAGCCGAAATCCAGGTAGCTAACAACAGGTGCATCTGATTGCCCATCCCGTGGATACACTTCAATGTGATTTTATAAAAGACTTAACGAATGACTTTTCCTCACATTATTGTCATTTGGTAACCTTCTAGTTTGCCTACATCTACCGGATGATTCACTCTATCTGATCACTCCACTACACCTTGTTATACGTCGTTCGGTGTGACTACGTCAGGATGTGCATAGTGTCCCGTTTCAGGTGAAACACTGTCTTCTGAGGAGATTGCATTCATTGTGTCGATTATTTAAGAACTTCTTTAGTTTCGTGCAAATCACTCAATTGTAACTGGTTGATTTGGTAAAAAAAACTTCAGCTATGCTAAGGAGTACTATTTTCAAGACTATCAAATACAATGTTAACTAGCTTGCGTGTACACCAGGCTTAATCAACGCAGTCACGTCAACCATGCTTGTTAAGTATGCGATTTCTAATGTAACTTTTGGTTGTTAAGCTTCGCTTGAACACCGGCTAAGTCGAATCAAAATCGTATCTCATATCGCATATAATGCGAGTGTTTTTAACCAAATGCACATGGGACCAAAAAACACTCTTTCAGTCGACAAATCAGATAGAAAAAAAACGGTCAAATAGTGTAAGCAGTTGACCGTTTAGATAATTCTCTATGTTCGGTCAGAATGCACGATCAGCCCATAATATACACACTGGTTGATATATCCACAGTATAATTTTACAACACATACGCAATTCATGTTCAGTAGGGTCATGTCGTATCCGGGGCCTGACGCATTTCTGCCATCGTCCATTGGTAATGATGGTAACACGCAGCCAATTTCAGCGAGTCATTGCTTCATTCATTGAAGTAAAGAGTAGAAATTGGACAAACTGTGTATTGAGCATTGACACGAGAAGTATACCTTCGTGCATAACACCTTCCGAGGAGCATGGCAGTGTAAAATGTTCTAATGGAGTTGACTGACCAAAACCAATCACTGTCCGAGAAGCTAAGTGTTTTCCATTAGAGTTGCGACGGAATATCTTCGCTGCTCATCATACGGTTGACAGGCTTGCCAACTTTATGACATATTTATGTACAATGTGAAGACATTTAACAAGCGGTGGAATTCGAACCAAGCGCTTCCTACGCATACCTCTCCTGACAAGTGGAACTGCTATGCTCCTCGAAGCATATTATTCATGAACGTGCAGTTGTTTTGGTAACCTTTAATGCATGATCTCTCTAACACTCACTAGTTCCCGCAAGCAACATAATAGCAAATTGTCTACTGTGCCTTCATCGCTAATCAACAGCGTTAAGGGGATATCTAATCGTGGACATAGTTTGATCTTACTGAACACGGCTTGTACGGGTGTCCCAGGGTACGACTAAGCAAGGAGTGGGTAGTTTTATTTCCACATTATAGGTTGAACATGCCAATCAGAGTGAACGCAGTGCAATCTGGGAAACTGATCATTCTCATTATTTTTTCGTGACTTCTTTATGATGAGTGAATTTGGACTGCAGGACCCTTTCTCCTTCATGTACCACCCGCACCAAGACAATGTCACTGTATATTGTCCAGATAATTTTGTTGTTGTAAGTACACAGATGAACAACATATACATTATGAATTTTGTTGAAACGGGCACTGTTTTGGTTTTACGATGACTTTAAACCATGTGTGGGGCTGTATAGGATTGGGGGAACAGCGCCCACTTGAAGTATCCGGTCATCCTGGGCAAACTGTAACAGTACATTATGTCGATGTGGCGAATCCTTAAAGATGAAGTTCCCAACGAAGTAACTGAAAAATTTAATCCACTTCTTCCAGCTAACCAGTCAGAAGTTCATTCGTAAACCGAATCATAATTAATTTGCCCTACAGGAACGTTTACAAGATCGTTCAGTCATTCGCTTTTGGGCAGCTACGTATGTTTCCTTCTATCTGACTTGTGAGTAAATTGGACATACTCGATGATGAACGACTTGCCAACTATGATGTCAACAGAGGACACAGATGTGTCATCGCTTATCACGCTACATGCACAGAAGAACGTGATATTTCATCAGTATACTATTCCAATACAAAATGGTTGTCCTTCGTCTACAAAATTTGTTGTACACCCCGGAAATTATAAGCTGGGTCGACCACGGTATAGAAGTGAGCTTGATAGGAAGCATATTTTCAGCTTTAAAATACAAAAAATGTAAAATTTTGGAAATAACTTGACTGCCTAACTAATTGTTCCCAGGTCAAATCAAGAGAGGAGTGCAAAAAGCCACTTTGTTCCACTCCAAAAACATGTGCGACAGACAGAAAAATATAGGGTACTTATCTGGTTCATAGTGACCTACAGACTTTCTCGAATCAGAAGGTGGAAGGACAGTTACCATAAATAGTAGTCAATGATACTCATTTACCACTGAGTATGGCGGAATGAAGAGCGAACAGGTAAAACTAGTGGAGTTTATTTCTAGATTGTTCTAAGAGGTTTTGTCAATTTTGACTGGAAGAGTTTTGGGTTAAAAAAAATATGGTTCGTTAACAAAATGTACGTGTTAAGTTGGCTAACTCATAGCTCTGGTGTAAACTCAACCATGAACTGGTAGGGCATACTCGTTCAGCACGTACAAAAGGATATCAAGATTTACGGCCACATTGCGGGTTGAACGATGTTTAAATGCTAGACTGAACTAACCAAAATCCTGTTCAAGTTGTTTGATGTGTGAGGAACGAGTTTCTCTGAAATACCACACTCAGCAGTGGTCGGATAGTTTGGAAGCGGTCGACTTTATCGACTTCTTTCATCAAAGCAAAGAGAAATAGTGATTATCAAATAACTCTTCACCAGTCGAACGAGCACAGATCACAGTTAGACACGCAAATTATCAATTCCACGACATTCATTGTGAAAAATGATCTATAAACTCCTAGGTGGTTGTGTTGATTTGACGTGAGTTGAGCATTCATCCGATGGGCTGTAAACACGTATTTATTTCCAAACACAATTTGGAAATGGCGCTAGTTTTTCTTCATCTTTCGAAAACAAATTACAATTTTCTATCTAATTTCTTGTTGCGATAACCCACATAAGTATTATTCTAAAGGGTGATTTCATACATATATGAATACTTTCGATTGTCTGAGAGATAAATCTCTGCTATGAACGTATTTTGTCATCTACCAGGGTAACATGAAACTGGTCTTCTAAGTTGAAGTTTGAATACAAGCTGCGCGTTTGAGTCCGGTGTTATCTGTAGAAAATGAAGTAACGTGTTCCGTCAACTGTTTCATCGTTTTTTGCTACTCATCTAACTACACACCAGGTTTTGTGGTTTTCCTTAACTTTTGGTAAACGTAAACTACAGAATACTGACTAATGAACTATGCGGGGAGGGGAAGGGAAGCGAGTAACCAGGTTCAGAAAGTTGTATAGAGAAGCAACAATGTAAAGTAAACAAGAACCTTTCAAATTGTCTACAGTTAAGTAAACACTTCATATCGTCTGGTAAAACCTTGTCGTTGCCTTCAGGAAATAGAGGTAACCGGATCAAAGCGGAAATTGTAGGCAAAGAGAGAAGTGTCTGCTGTTATCCGAAAGCAAGTTAAAATAAACACAAGCGCTGTAAGACAGCTTGTCAACCCTAAAAAGAGGACCGCAGACAAGTACCTAGATAGGTGGGGGCGATTTGAATCGTTGGATCTCTCTGAGTCATCTGAATTGTGCAATAAGGAGACACAATTTACGATATGACCGAAGTTCAAACATCCTCGGTGGTTGTGAACATTTCTTAAATCAAAAGTCAAGATAGATCACGATTGATATTTGCAACTAAATCTGCGGTCACCACAGCTTTACACTCAGTTGTTTTCGAGCACACAGAGCGTACTATTGACGTCTGAGTAGTAGTACTTCTCAAAACTTTAAAAGATTGGCTACTAGTAGGTGACTAAGAATTTTGGTTACATGTGTTAAACATATGTATTGAGCAATACGTACAAATATTCGCCGACCGCAGTTTCACGGAATTTCAATCCGTTCCTTACAAAAGAAGCCTCAAACTCGAGTTCCACAGTTTTTAAAGCATGTCAGTGGTAGGTTGGGACCTTCTAATCACCCAGATCGTTCAGTAGACACTCTAACCTGGAGGCCAGTTGAAACCAAGGAAAACCATGCATCCTTGTGATCAAAAACTGCTTTAATCAATTTATCTTAATCTAGTACACTTTATAAACATTGTTTTAGAAACATTTTTGTTGTCATCATCAAAAAAGACGGCCTGAACAGCAACTTCATCAAGCAAAGTCTGTAGTTAATTTTCTCTAAAACCCAATTAATGGAGTTACTAATTTTTATTCCATAGGCTGTTAAGAAAATGAGAAAAATCCTTGTTCGTTCCTGTCGGTGAAACACTGTATCGAACGGTTTACAGACGTACAGGAAAAGTGGATGAGTATAAATAGAAAGAAACTTCACCGAGGCTGCTGGATACAACTACTTAAGCGACGAACAGTGAAACACACCGAAACAACACTCAGTCAGATATGAGCAGTTAATGATCTGTGAGATTGGGCTAGAATAACAGTTGGGAAACTTGTGATGCTGACTATCTCTGAGGTAAATACCGATCCAGTAATATTTTGAAACTCACCACCGATTCTGCCGTGACAACAGAGTGGGACAGTGTGAACAGATCTTAACAATGAGGTAGATCTGTTTGCAGAGTAACAAGTTTATTCTGTTACTTAATTTAAACGACTGATTCATTAAACGTTCCTTATTTAGTGGAAGATGTATCAGTGGATGACCTGGGGTTTGGAGATGCGGGTTATTTCGCGGGTAAGAATTGGGTTTTCATTGAGGTGTCTGTATATAACTGAGAAGTGACATGACTTTGCAAGTCATTTGAAGTAGATGATTTTCCTGAGCCCCATAGTTCTTCTAGTGATCCGTATCTGAACACTTTCGGCAAGTCCCAAATCTTTCTTAAGATAAGGACGAGACGCTTCTATGTCTGTTTCCAGATTTGAGCAGACTGTGAGCTATATATATCATATTATTGTTATATATATGTGTGCCACTCAAGCAATAAACGTAAAAAGAATTGCTTCAAAACTATGGTTTTTAGTAGAGTACCACAAATTTCGAAATATGTCCAGTGAGCGTTTGCTGTTAGTAATGGGAACGGACAATTTAAGCACAAGCTTAGTTAGACAGACACTGTCAACAGTCAGCAATGAAATCCTCTACATCGTCATTTCGCTGTTCACAAGGGAGAAAACTCATAGCTATGATCTAACGATATATGAATTGAACGGATTCAAATTACCAACTATGTTCTTAGTGGAAACCAAATCAAACTGAAATGCAGTGATCTGAATTATTAGTGCAGGATTAATCTTCACGTACGTATTATTACTAGCCAATAAAAAGACGGAAAATAGATAAATTTATTGATTAATGATGAGTAATTGATTGTCCGACTGATGTAAAATGGACATCTTCCGTATTCACATAGATTTATTTGGTCAATATCTTATGAAAGCGAGCCATAGACCCAAGTTTCTTTCTTGATGTGACTCACTAGTAGTGCTTATCTTTGCCACGACCGAAGTCTGAACTCCAATCCTTTATCGTAAAGCAACTGTGTCGACAACCTGGGCCACAGATCTCACATAAAGCAAAACAATGTTACCGTCTCGTAACATTCAGCCACAGTCGCTGATGAGTACTACTCAAGTTGCCCAATCGCTTAATAGTAAAACACAGTGACTAGCCTGTTAATTGTGGTCTGTCAACTCGCTTCCAGGATTTTTCAAACGCTATCTGTATGAGCAAACACAGATGATGAGAATGCTAGTAAGAGGAAACTGCTGGAACATAACGTTAACGATATAGTACATATATTACATTTCTCGGATAAAATAACGAAATACTAGTTAAAAACTGGTTAATATGCTTCCTTCTTTGAAACTGGAAGAATGAATCTAAATTTCTGGGAGTAAAAAAAGGGCCCGTTTGAGGGGAGTATAAACGACAACTAGTGCAGTGAAGGTGAGCGATCGTACTATACTACTCATACCGCGACTATCCAGTGGTAGACCCAGAGCATATATTTTGACATCGTACAAGCCACAGGAAAAATGCAGGAAGGAGCATCAGAGTGCAGCATCGCCCATAATGGTCCCTGCTACTTAAAGGAACTGAGCATTGAGGTCTGTGTCAGCCGAGACGGTCTACGGCCGAATACCGCGTGCAAATAAGTGGTTTTGTTTCCAGTCTTGTTTAAACGCTTAGCTCATCTGTTGCCTTGTCGAATAAACAATCCTTGTGTCATCCGTGTTCCTGGATCACAACAAGCTGTAGTGTGGACTGGGTCAACAATTGTGAGTCGAACTATTTTTGGGACATTTTTATCGCGTCTTCGTATATCTGCAGATTATGAACCAAATCGTTTCAGTTATTCGTTATAAGGTTAAATAGACAATCGTATTTGTGCAAAAGTCAGATGCACCTTGAACTTCAACCATAGCTGAGACAGTCGGAACATGTTTTAATGACCCATTTGTGCTTCCATATACGTTCGATTCAGGTTTAAAACCTAGACATCAGTTAACTAACGTGATCGTAAAGTTAGCGAACGAGTACTAAAACGTTGACTGTAGTTATTTCGATATCGAAAAACAGGCACGCAGTTGACAAGGTAGATTGAAACGATTATGTGGATGTATGGTGTGACAACAAAAGACACGTGGCTTGAGGAGTCGTTTACTGTAAAACATTCATTACGAGTAAGTGATAGTATAGGAACACAAAAACTATTTTGAACAATTACCATATATTCAGGTTATTTGCAGTAGTGTAGCCATAACCTGTTTGGCAACACTTCACGTATAGTGAGTATACACACTTCCAGTTGTCCCTTCTAATCACTGGTCTTCCTAGCGTTGATACCTGCCCTTCATTTTCCATGCGTACGAGTCGTGGTGTACTATTTACAAATCAGGTGGTGTGTTATACACATGCACCTTCAAAAACTGAAATAGCGCAGCAATCAATTCTGATCAACTGAAATCATTCCAAGTTTTGATGATTCAAAACATCTCAATCAGGATGTTCGCCACGACAGGTTCCCTTGATTATCCATCGAATTCTGACCATACCTGACACCCTCGGCAGTCGCTATGCAGTCCGCCTCCGTCTTCCCAAAACCATTGCGTGTACATATCAGAGTTGTCTAATTCTACCCTCATTCCGTATGCGAACAAAGAATCAGCGCTCAATTGACGTTGTAACTAACATTTTGGCAGCGATCGGAATGACCTTATCATGCCAATCAATACCCTTTATTTCAGTCATTGATCATTTTAGCAGATAATGATGAAAATATAATGTAACAAACCTGTTGACGAACCACTGGAAATGAACCTGTTCACGTTGTGACGACTTTTAGATTATTTTAAACGTTGTAAACTTGATGCAGATTTTGCGAACTAACTCAAAATGGTCAGTACGTGATATATTGGCCGGGAAAAAAGATTATACGCTGCCCAATCAACCGTTATAACCGAGAAGCAGTGACACAGTTGTTTCGTCACCGACGACAATGTCTAGTTGATTCAGGGATTGGAAAAAATATCCTGACACTCAATGCGATGACAGCAAACCCAAACAGGAGTCTGAAGTCGGATTCGACGTATCCTGTGATATTTAGGAAAGACGGACCTCATACTCACTTGTACAATTGTTCCTGCCATCATGTGGGATTCAAGGTCACAATTCTATATGAATGTAACTATATCTTCTTTGATCATATCAGGTCAGAGACGTTACCTATAGATTACTGTCGTTATTTTTACCGTCATCTTGTTTTACTGCACAGTAATTTATGGACTGTGTACAATCGGTTTGGGTTCGGAATATTTGTTAGGACCATTCGTTCAACACAACATCTAGCCCGATTGAAATCGGTTTGTTTCCATTGAACTGAATTTGAGCAGATTCCCAGCACAGAAGATATAAAAGACTAAACTGAGTCAACTACGTCCCTCTCACTTCAAGGTATATCGATGTAAATTTCGCTTGTCTTGGTAAGTATGTTCTCTAGCTCACTGCCAGGATGAGAATTTTCGATAGGTTTCTTCGATATGAGTAAAGCAGTCCAAAACGTGAATGCGCTTGATTTGTGGTTTGGAAAATTTCTCTGCCGACTATCAAGCGCGTTAGTGTCCATCTGTGTGTGCAGAAAGACTCTTTTGTTAGTTTATCACTCCCATGGTAATCGCATTTCTGACTGATTAGCAAATAGGTCTGCCATATGTTTCTCCTAAATGTTTAGTTCCACATTTGACCCTTGTTTCCCGCTTTATGAACTCCTGTTCTACAGTACGCACTTGATAATATGCAGAGAAATTTGCTACGCCATAAATATTGCGCACTTGCGTTTTTGATTACTCTACTCAAATTTGTTTCAAGTAGTGTTCTGTAGTTCCAGAATGGTTCAAACTAAGCAGGTCAAACTGTTTCAGTGTGGCAGAAGTAGAAACATCACACCGGAGTTTCAGCAGTATGCCATGGCTTGTACCAGTAGGTCTTCCAATCGGGTTTGGTTAGTAAGCAACAGTTAATTGCTACAGCTAGAACATACTGGGACGATGAAAAAGACAGATATTGCAGACAAACCTCAATGGCATGAAATGTGCGTTTGTTGATCCCACACATCCAAGATGCTTGTCAGTGTATGCGATTACACTGTGTTGGGAATCCAGTGCGATACTTTTGCGTTCACTCATTGTGTCATCGAACAAACATAATCCGTTTACCTTGAATCTCCCCGGAGATAAACAACAACAACAACAACAACGAACAAACTCACCGATGCATTTAAAACTGATATCGAAATGGGAATAAGTGATATGAAAATACTCGAAAGTATCACATGGACATAACAGAATAGAAATGGTATATCTTGGCGGTGATGTAGCTGGCTATCACGCTTACCGATTTATTTCTGAATCACCCTAGATGATAATTCTTCCATTCGCCTAGACAGTTATGTAACCGAACGTTACTGTTCAACAGCAAAATAATCAGCTAGCGGGCGGACAACAAACTTCGGTTCACTCTTCATTGTGAGCTGCTGAACAGTGACCAGAAAGAACATGTGACTGGTGAGCAACGTTCAGACTAGAGTAGATCCCAGTAACCTAATTCACTGTGAAAATAGGCAAAGCCTCGTCAAACAAATAACAATGGAAAAAATCAGTTAAACCCGGAACACGGATGCTTGAGTTGACGCTTCTCTTATGGTTAACAAACTGCTCATTGTTTAAGATAAAACACGGAACAGTCTCTATCATTTCAGAAAAACAAAGAATGTCACATCAATATAATTGGAAGATGAAGCTGATTGAAATTTGTTATTTTCAGAACGTCAAACTGATAACCAACTGTCAGTGAAGTACGAGCTCAACCTTCCAAATTCACACGAGCGGGAAGTCATTGACCTACCTGACGAACGACATGAAAACATGCTTTGTTGCCTGACAGAAAGCTGTTCTTCCTCGCTGGAGTCAATGTGTGCATTACATGTACCATCGAATAGAAAGTACGTTAAGACCGTGCTTACACGGTGAAGGTCGATTTCATATTTCCATATCTACTTATTGAAAGATTGCCTGATAGGATTGTTTGAATTACCTTACCATTAATTGTCACGTCCTGTTTCACAAATGAAGTTAACTGAGATTTTGTACAGTTTAATTTATCAATACAACTCAGGGAATAAAGGTCGCTTAATATAAACTATCAGTATTGGTAGGAAACATTATACACGAGTTTCACACCCGAACAGCTAATGATCCAGAATGTTGTTGTAAATTATATCCTATTCATCTTGTAGCGAAAAAGCGTTCAATAAAGCACAATCTTTATTGTCCGACTCGCTAGTTC